>OX940974.1:54079379-54289342 GCA_954871275.1 Leptopterna dolabrata | reverse complement strand
GTGTAATAATTTACCCTTCAATAATACTTCGTTTGTTCAAGATTCACTATTTATCAACAAACTACAAAAGAGCCATCATTTTTCAAATTAAATAATATCACAGAACAACCAACTCGACTTCATACTCCGTGAATATAATCAGGTGTTCCCTAGCAATGATTTTATCTCGGGCCAATTCCCGATTGTTAGCGCGTCCCTAGTGATGATACTGGGCTAAATGTACCAATACAATTTCATTAACCCTGCTGTTGAAAATGCCTGTCGGTGCAAACTTCTTGGCATTGCTGTGAACGAACGGCTGGACGTACAATGCTCCGGGTGGTCTTAAAAAACTCCCCAAGTTCGAGAACTATTTAAAACCGTAAAAAATTCGAGAAAACAGCGTCCTGGAGACTTCAACCCCTTAGGGATGACCGACATTAACGCCGAGCTTCGAGGACCAACTAGACCCCAAATGGGACCTATAAACCGAATTTCGTCAATTTTGGTTCATGGTAACTAAGAAAAGTGCTCAGTACGGCGGAAGGACAGAAATTTTTTTTTTAATTGAATTTTCGGATTCTACATACCTTGAAACGGAAACCATCAAATTTTGAGGGAGGGTTGAACATATTTTTTTCATACTCGATTCCAAAGGTTCATTATTGAAAATAATAAACCAAAAGGTTTGCTGAGCGAATACCTAAGTGGAATTCACAGAATAATAAACAGAAAACGCTGCAAAGCCCTTGTCACATGGGTTTATTATTCTATTAGACATACCTACGGAAATCCTAGAAATATATTTATTGTTTCTTTCATGTGCTATTATTGACGGTTTCCACCAATTTTGGCCGCCAAAAACACGATGAGCTCCTATTTTTGAAAAATTATCTTTGATCATTGATAGAGCCATTTAATTGTCTTGATTCGCCTGTTGAAACTACTTCTAGCGTTATTATACAAGTTTATGGAGTTTCAATTTCCCAGGTTTTTGGCTCATAAAAAATGAATTTTGGGAGATGGACCTTCGTTACAACCTCAGTTCATCACTCTGATCAAAATCAACTTCATATTAGGTTTTCTAACATGGAAAACTATACCTCGCAAGCTCATGTTCAACAAAACCTGAAGAAAAAAAACTTGAAAACCCCTATTTTTCACCCACAACAACCCTGGGTGTATTCGGATCGGGCTGCCGAGCTTCGTAGCACAAATAGGAACCAAAATTGTTCCCAAATGGGGACCCAAACTGTGTGCAAAAGAACGACGATTCTAGACCAAAATCTAACGTACATTTTATGCTGAAACTTCGTTAGAACCTCAGTTTTTCACTCTGGTCAAAATCGACTTCATATTCGGTCTCCTTGTCCGAAAAACATGGAAAACGATCCCTCACAAGTTCATTTTACTAAACCACAAAGAACACTGTTTCACCCATAACACCGTTGGATATATTCCGATCGGGCTGCAAAGTTTCAGGGAAACAACTAGGGCCCGAATGGAGCCTTGTGCGAAAGAACGAATTTGTTTAGACCGAAAATAAAGTAGATAGGTACTTATGGTTGATACGGCGGACGGACATTGCATTTTTGGAATCTACGCACCTTGAAACATAAAAGAACAAATTTTGGAAGGGTGTTATACATTTTTTTTGCTGAGCGAATACAATAGGTGTATTATTCACAGAATAGTAAACCCGTTTGGAATAGCCCGATCGGAATATATCCAAGGGTGTTATGGGTGAAAAATGCGTGTAAAATAGGGGTTTTTTTTTTTAGTAACGAGCTTGTGAGGTGTCGTTTTCCATGATTTTTAGGACAAGAAGACCGAATATGAACTCGATTTTGACCAGAGTGGAAAATTAAGGTTCTAACGAAGTTTCAGCACTAAATTTACTTCAAATATTGGTTTAAAACCGTCGTTCTTCCGTACACAGTTTGGGAACACATTCTTTTGGGTCCTAGTTGAGCTCCAGAGCTCGGCAGCCCGATCGGAATAACGCAGGGATGTTATGGGGAAGGGGGGGGGGGGGTCGAGTTTTTCTTCTTAATTTCAGTGAACATAGCTTGAGAGGTATCGTTTTCCATGTTTTTTTAGGGCGAGAAGACCGAATATGAAGTTGATTTTGACCGAAGAGTCAAGAATTGAGGTTGTAACGAAAGTAGGTAGCTCCCAAAATCCATTTTTTTTTAAGTCAAAAACTGGAAAATTGCCTGATATCACCATCAATTGCATCGTAACATTAGAAGCAGTATCAACAGGTGAATCAAGACAATTAAATGTCACTCCAATAATAATTTGCAAAGACAATAATTGGTGTCCCAGCAAGTGCCAGTTTGTGTAGGTAGGTACAAAGTTATATGTTGTACAAATTATATTACTTTTGCAAGTTGGCACTCAGCCAGAGTAATGGTAGGCTTCAATTTATTCTTCCTAATTCCAATCAGCAATACCTACTTCTGCTTCTGGTTTTGTTCTCTGAGTGTATTTATGTTATGTCCTCTGGGCTTTGGGTTTATTTTTTTCCCCTGCGGCAAGCCACATTATTATAAATACATGTCTTTCCCTTCCGTCTTGGTTGTATTTTGGAGTGCTGTGGTGACTGTGGGTAAGAAGTGCAGAGGGGCTGGGGACAACGTAGATAAGAAGAACAGAGAAGAGAACAGGCAGTAACAACTGCCTGTTCTCTTCCCTCATGCTATGGGCCTTCTGTGTGCCTTGAAGTGGTTCAATTCTCCAGTAAGTACTTACTGAAATTCGGTGTGCCACCTTCTTCAGTATTCCAAGGACCATCAGGACAATCGGCTGTTTGCTTATTGGGAGAAACCATTATCAACTGGCTCCTTGGCAGAATGGTCAAGACTTCTGATCCATAATTTGAAATATAATAAAGTCACTGGTTCAAATCCCAGCAAGAAAAACAAATTTTTGGCCTCATCGTCATATTTCAACATCAAAATTTTCTTCACAGACATTTTATTTTCATAGCTTTATTTTAGAAATAGCTAAAACCATATTGGTTAACAGAATATATTGTTTTATAATCACCTACCTAGATACTTACAAAAGGAGCTCATATTATTTTATTTTCACTATTGCCTTTTTTGGTCACTTATATTTTGAATACAAATTTTATCAGTATGCAATTAATTTCTTATTCAACTTTCCTCATGCATTTTATTTAGTAGGTACCTACCTAAATTAATTAATTGACAGCTATTTAAAAAATGATAATCATATATCCATTCACAAGGATTATAAACCCCATTTTGAAACAATTGGTTTTAATAAAAGAGCCCAATTCGTGTTTTTGGGGACCAAAACTATCGGAAACCATCAAAAATTTCAATTATTGCACATGAAATTTCATAAAAATGGAATTTCAATTATTGCACATATGCACATGAAAGAATAAATGAACAGCCAACATTTCTGTAGGTTTGGCCAATAAAATATAAACCGATGTGACAGGGACTTTGACTGTGCAGTTTTTTTCCCCTTTTTTTTACTCCCCTGGGTGGGCTAGACGCCACTGGACGCCATTGGTGTGAAGTGGGCCCAAGATGAAAACATTGCCATCAGAGGTTTACCATTTTCAGATCGTAACACTGTGACAGAACACTAAGTGTCGCAAAATACGAAAAATGGCTAAGAAAATACGAAAGACCATGGGAAGGGGGGGGGGGGGGGGGACTAGTCTTTCTAATCTTGAAGTTTTATTGACTACAGAGTTTCAAGAGTTGGATTGGGTATCAATACGTGTAAAAACATATATATCACAAATACGACTGTAAGAATTAGCTCATTAGAAATTATTTCTCGTGGAGAATGCTCAAAACAAGAACTTGAAAAATATATCACTCAGCTGCATCTCCAATGCCACCACTTTTAATTGAAAACATGGCTTCTGATTCAGGTAGACATGGGGAGTCATATATCTTACAGATCCGAGTATCACCTCTTCCCTTGCGTAGGTACAATCTGGAAAATTAAAAAATACCCGAGGATTTTTAATTTGATGGACATTCCCCTTCACCAAGATAATATAAATAAATAAAATTTCATTTGCTCAATAAAACCTTTCTACAGGTATTTCTGAACGTTTACCTAAATGGGAATCATGTAATATTTCTACATTGAAGTTCATGAGAGAACCTCATTGTACAATCTCATCGCCTGTTTATGGAGGGAGTGTCTGACTGAACAAGTAGGTATCTTCATACCATCGGCAAGCAAGAGTAGGAACCTATATTCGAATGACTGATCACTGGAGTAACAGCTATTATAAATACCAGGAAGAGTAATGAAGAGTAATCTGGGAGTGCTATTCTACTCTTTCCTTGCCTCCACTGACAACATCCGGCAGGTGAGGTCACGAACAATACAGATTTTGCCATTAGAAACTCAAGGTGTCTGAATGACAAAACCACTATGAAATACCTATAGTATGCGCTGGTCCATCCCCACCTTGAATCTACATGAACCACATGGTGCTCATATCAAGAGAAGTAGGTCCTCCTTCAAGCTTACTAAAGTACAAAATCGATTTGCTAGGTATTTGGAGGAAATGGTTTGTAAAACATAATGTGACTCTAGAGCCAACTACACTTCCCTCTGTCAAAGTTTCAACTCCCCTGGTCTATTGGTGGCAATGCCCACATTATAACGTTCATAAATGCCTGTAATTCAGTAAATGAACCTCAACCAAAGAATACACATACTTGATGACTTAAGCAAAATATTAAGAAGTAAAAGACTCCTTAATTTATTTGGACTTCATCAACTAGGTGACAATATTATATTTATTTGTAATATTTAAAATGACATGTGACAATCATGCAATTAGTTCTACCTGAATATTATTATCACAAATAAGGACGGAAAACTGTAGCCATTGAGCAACCACAAAATAAATCATACCTGGTAGTCGAAGAGTGTGCCATTATGTTCCCTCCAATTGGTTTTTTAGGATCTGCTGAAAATATAGCAGCTCCATCCACTTGAGCAACAACCTGATTGGTTATGACAACAGCTACTCCAAACTGGAAATAATGTCCCAGTATATTATTTATAAAAAAAATAGTAATTATTAATAAAGGATTTCCAAATTGAGTTGAACGTCTTGAACAACAATATAGCATTGGTCATCCCCCCCCCCCCCCTCCTCATACTCGGAACAGGAATATATGCTTCTTTTTCTAACTGATTTATGATATGCAATGCTCCATTGGAAATTTGTTAGGGCGAAGATAACAACCTACCCCTCTCCCCGCAAAGCCTCAAGAGTGGCAATTCTCTTTTTGTCGGTTACACAATGTGCCTAGACAATTTTCAAATGAACATCAAACAGTTGGTACCTACTTACAGCTAATACAATTATCTAGGGACGTGGGAGCATCCCGCCCACCAAGAAAACCGAAAAACTCAAAGCTACCAAGAACACTGTTTACACAACAGAAAAAGTAGTGTTTACCCCCCTTCTCACCCCCACACCAAGAGAAAGGAACGGGTTGGGAGCTTGCCAGCTGCCAGTTACAGGGAGTGACTGTTACGTAAAAGCACTAGACACATAAAACCAATGGAGAACAGTCGGGGAACCTGAAAATGCCTGCTGTAGAGATGTGTTTGTAAGAGAAGTGTCACTGCATTTATTCTTTATGTAATGTTATTTTCCATTTTGAAGTGGGATTCATATTTCTTCCTTCTCACATTCTTGAATCCGTGGATGCAGGGGTATTCTGTGCCCAGTGATGGGACCAGATATACGTCTGGGTTATGCAGGTTTAGATTCCTCAGGCTCTTAAAGGGAAAATATCAATCCCATTACATTACTTGGAGCCCAACGGCCTTATCAGGTGGAACACACTTGAGGTATCTCAAAGCGTGGTTAGTTCTTGGATGGATGACCGCCGTGACACTGGTAACACATCCAAGAATGACCCATGTAGCTGTTGGGCGAACCCCTCTCCACTCAAGGAGGCGAGGGAATGAGTAGCAAAATGATCAGGTCGAATTCTGATCCTCTCATTGGAGAAGAGCTGATCACGTCTGTTGTGGATCGAACCCAGACAGCATAATGTAAACCCGAAGGAGAATAAGGGAGACTCAATGATAACAGTATCATCTAATAAAAGGATTACCGAAAAGTGACACGTGCTCTATTTTAAACTTCTTTATTATACCCATTCCAGTTTGCAGTATTAGTTAATACTAGGAGGGTAAACTATAGCAATTGGCGACGAAAACCGAGCACCACGTAGGTACAACATGACAGAACGTTCGTTACCGACCGACCATCCGTTACCGCCACCAACTCTCTACCTCTCCGCCCGGACGTCGTGGAAACTGTTCCTAAAACGGATGAAGAACTTATTCATCACCTGTGGGACAACGAACGAAACGGTAAAGAAATCGTACCTTTTGGCATCTTTGGGCGATGAAACTTTTTCATTGTTGCATAGTTTATGCTTGCCCAAAGAACCCGAGGACAACTCATTAACGTTTGACGCCCTGGCCGACCTGCTGACAAGGCATTTTGAACCCGTATGTAGGAGTTTCGCCAGCAGAAAAGAATTTTATTCTTTGCGACAGAAGGACGAGGAGAGTGTGACGGAATTTTCGGCAAGAGTGCGTGAAGTTGCGTCTAGGTGTTCATTCGGCAGTGAATTGGCCGTAGTTATGCGCGATATTTTTGTGTCTGGTATGTCCAGTGACCGAATTCAAGATCGATTGTTGGAGGAGGACCCTGCGTCGTCGACATTCACTTTAACGGAAGCTGTGCGACTTGCATCTGCCAAGGAAGCCGCAGTAAGCCATCGTGTCTCTACAGAACAGGTCCAGATCAAATCGGAGCCGGATATCAATTATCTTAAGGGCAAGAAGGCAAAACAACAAAAATCCGGTAAGAGACAAGAATCTGGAAAATCTAAGAGAAATAAATGTGTACATTGTGGTTGGACAAACCATGACTCGAAGGAATGTCGATATAAATCAGCAGTGTGTCATGCATGTTCAGTTCATGGCCATTTGGCGTCGATTTGCCCCTCCAAGAAAAATAAATCAGAAAAGAAAAACTCGTCTGATCATAAATTTTTAAAATCAGATGACAGTTCTACCAGCGATGTTTTCCTGAGTGACTCTTTTTTCTACACCTTGGACGAAACCTACTCCTGTCAAAGCCCAGACCCTATCAAAATTGAGTTGATGATCAACAATAAAATACACTTATTCGAATTAGACACTGGGTGCGCGCATAATGTAATTTTGTATAAATTTTATAAGACTAATTTGGCCTCAGTTCCTTTGAATGAACATATGATTAAGTTCAATGACTACGTTGGCCATCAGATCGAACCAAAAGGGAGAATCACAATTCCAGTTGAACACAGGAATTACTCTGGCAACATGGATTTCTTTGTTGTTGAGAATGGAGGACCACCATTGGTGGGTCGGACTGGTTTGTTTTTATTACATAATAAAAATAGTCCACTTTTGAATTTACAAAATTCTGAAATTCCTCCTGCTCCCTCGGACATCTACAACATTTTATCTGGATTCCCAGACGTATTCAGAGCAGATGGCGGTACTTTTTCAAAACACCAAGTGACTCTGCAGCTGAGACAAGGAGCAAAACCAGTATTCTTCAAGGCACGAACTCTCCCAATAGCATTGAAGGACAAGGTGGAAGAGGAGCTCATACGTTTGTTGAAGGCCGACGTCATCGAGCCCGTGGAGTACAGCCAGTGGGGAACACCGATTGTTCCAGTTCTCAAACCAAACAACTCTGTGAGAATCTGTGGTGATTTTCGGCTGACGGTCAACCCATGGTTGGAACATAGCGGGGATTCGTTACCAAGAGTGGATCACCTCTGTGCAAATTTTGGCGGAGCGACTGTTTTCAGTAAAGTTGACCTCCGAGACGCCTATCAACAATTGGAACTTGATAAAAAATCTCACGAGCTCACGACAATCACAACCCACCTAGGCTTATTCCGTTATAAAAGGCTGTGCTTTGGAATCGCTGCAGCACCAGCATTATTTCAGCATGTAATGAACAATTTGATACGGGGAATGAAAGGTGTCGGATGTCTATTAGATGACATATATATTTCTGGAAAAACTCGCGAGGAACACAACGAAAGACTTAGAAAAGATTTGTCAGTCCTACAGTCAGTGAACCTCAGAGCCAGAGCCGACAAATGTGTCTTTGGGCAACCGTCAATAACTTATTTGGGCCACAAGATCGATAAAGATGGATTACACCCAACGGACGAACACCTCAGAGTAATCAAAGAAGCCCCACACCCAACCGATGTAACTACTCTGAAATCTTTTTTAGGGTTAGTTACATTTTATATAAAATTCGTCCCACAAGCAGCAAATCTTTTGGAACCGCTTTATAACCTCCTCAAGAAAGGAGTTCATTGGAATTGGACATCAAGATGTGAAAGTGCATTCCCAAAAATCAAGAAAATTCTTATATCAAAACCTGTACTGACGCATTTCCAGCCGGAGTTACCGTTGCAACTAATAGTTGACGCGTCGTCAAAAGCGGTAGGGGCTATTTTAGCTCACGTGTTCCCCAATGGTAACACCAAACCCATCGCGTATGCATCTCAGATTTTAAATGACGCTCAGCGGAAGTACCCGGCCATCGAACGAGAAGCCTATGCATTAATCTATGGAGTGACCCGATTTAAAGATTTCCTGTTTGGAAGGAAGTTTGAATTAGTGACGGACCACCGACCACTCATTTATATCTTCTCATCAAAAAAGGGCCTTCCAATTTAAGCTGCAAATCGGATACAACGATGGGCTTATCTGATTTCGAATTATTACTTCACCTTGAAGTGCGTCAGAACCCATGACAACTGTGCGGACTTCTTGTCAAGAATCCCGCAAAACCAGCCGACAGTATCTGATCCTTTTGAGGATGTAAATTACATCAATTATATTCACGAGACTTCACCCTTTCGGGTGAATTGGAAAACCATAAAAAAGGACACCAGGACTGACGTGGAACTATCAAGAGTGGTACACTGTATAGAGAAGGGTATAAAAATTCCTGATGACACAAAATTTGCCCCATACAGCCGACGAGCAAATGAACTGACTGTGGAAAAAGGTTGCCTAATGTGGGGTTACCGCGTAATCGTACCACAGAAATTGAGAGCTAGCGTACTGGAGGAATTACATAAAAATCATTTTGGTGCGACCAAAATGAAATGTCTCGCCAGATCATTCTTCCGGTGGCCGGCATTGGACAAAGACATTCAGAACCTAGCAAGCAATTGTGGCACTTGTGGAAAATTCAAACCAAATCCACCTCGCTCAGTTCTCCAACCCTGGCCATGCCCCCCAAAGCCTTGGACCCGCATCCACGTAGACTTCCTAGGACCGATAAACAAGAAGATATACTGTTTTGT
Organism: Leptopterna dolabrata; assembly: GCA_954871275.1. Taxonomy (NCBI): domain Eukaryota; kingdom Metazoa; phylum Arthropoda; class Insecta; order Hemiptera; family Miridae; genus Leptopterna; species Leptopterna dolabrata. The sequence continues at coordinate 54,279,935 of OX940974.1, read as the reverse complement.
CATCATGGATCCAACGTCTCGATGGATTGCGAATTTTTTCGTCTCATCAGCGACAGCACAAGTAGCGGTCGAGAAACTGGAAGAGACTTTTGCACGCTTCGGACTTCCACGTGCGGTGACTACAGATGGGGCCCAATGTTTTTCAGGGCATGAATTTTCAACGTTTTTGGACAGCTTATGGATCATGCATTTGAAAGGACCTCCATTCCATCCGGCCAGCAATGGTCAAGCTGAATCGGCAGTGAAGATTATAAAACGATGCGTTTTAAAAGCCCAAGCCGAAAGGAAAGTTAAGTCACTGGCAGCGGCAGTAAACCGTTATTTATTTCAATATCGTAACACGGAACATGACGGCACCAAAGAGACACCAGCGGGAATGATGTTGAAGAAGAAACCCAATATTATTTTCAACCAAATGATCCCCACAGACGAGGACATCACCTTAGGCCGCCAAGTGGCCATTATGAAGCAAGGTGGAAAACGCAATATTCAACTGAATAAAAATTCTGAAGTATGGGCCCGTTCCTACAAAAAAGATGACCCACTGTGGGTGAAAGCGGCGGTAGTTGACCAATTGGGTGGCCAAAGCTACCTCATAAAAACGCAGGAGCAGCAGCTGTGGAAGCGACACATAGACCAACTTTGGCCAAAATCGCCAACCTCAGTGATAGCAGGGGATCCTCCGCCAACACTTAGCGAAGGTCCTGCTTCCCCAGCCTTTCATGGTTTCACACCACCATCTGAGAACACATCCAACAATTCAGCTGACGATCGACAGTCTGCCGACATCTCCGATACCTCACCACCTATAGACCAGACTCCTCGAAGACCCTTGCAGAGTAGACAACTGCCTAAGCGTCTCTGCGAGTAAAGTGACTTAAGATCTCATTTTGATCTCGATTTTTCATAGATTAACAGATCTGATTTATTTTTTTTGTCAAGATGTATTATTTTTTTAAGGGGGGAGATATGTTGTGGATCGAACCCAGACAGCATAATGTAAACCCGAAGGAGAATAAGGGAGACTCAATGATAACAGTATCATCTAATAAAAGGATTACCGAAAAGTGACACGTGCTCTATTTTAAACTTCTTTATTATACCCATTCCAGTTTGCAGTATTAGTTAATACTAGGAGGGTAAACTATAGCAACGTCCGTGATGCTGGCAGGGCAGTCGGACGAAAAGCCTCGGCCTGGAATGGCTGTTAGTAGTAGTTAGTAGTAGTAGTAGTTAGAAGAGAATGGGCAATTCAAGCCAGCAACTCAGCTCCAACTAATTTTGCAACTTGACGTAAAGTACTGTGTTAAATGGTGTGACTTCAGATACTATATATTATGTTCTGCAGAGGTGCTATCTTGCTGTGACCCTTTGAGCTAGTCTTTGGAGAAATATTAAAAGAAAATGGGTGGTCGCTTCCACGAGATGAGATTCAGGTGTGTGACCGTGGTGCCAGCATTGCCACATGACTATCTGTTATAGTAAACCCAGGTACTTGATAAGTAATTACTTCACAACTCTTCGAAACCCTCCTTTTTTTGTACGACTTATGGTTGACTGGATAACAACAACTTGAATTATCTATTTTGAAACTACAGGAACTAGGTAATTCTAGAGACAGAAAGTGCTGTTGAAATGAAACACATTTTCCTCAGAAGTATATGGGCAGATGTTGTTAGTTTTGGTTTATTATTCTGTGAATAATACACCTGTGTAATCGCTCAGCAAAAATTTTTTATAACACCCTCAAAATTTTTTCTTTTACTTTTCAAGGTGCGTAAATTTAGAAAATGCAATGTCCGTCCGCCATACGCCATCTACCGTATCATGCATACCGGCTTCATTTTCGGTCTAAAAAATTCGTTCTTTCGCACAAATGCTCTATTTGGGCCTTAGTAGTGTCCCGAAACTTTTCAGCCCAATCGGAATATACCCAGGGGTGTTTTGAGTGAAAATGGGTATAAAAATAGGTATTGTTTGTGTTTTAGTAACATGAGCTTTTGAGGCATCGTTTTCCATGTTTTTTGGAAGTCGATTTTGACCAAAGAGTGGAAAATGAGGTGTTCTAACGAAGTTTCAGCCTTAAATTTACGTTAAATTTTGGTCTAAAATCGTCATTCTTCCGCACACAGCTTGGGCCCACATTTGGGGCCTAGTTGTGCTCCGAAGGTCGGCAGCCCGATTGGCATACACCCAGTGTTATGGGAGAAAAATGGGTGTAAAAATAGGGGTTTTCTATGGATTTTTTAGTGAGTAGAGCTTTTGAAGTATCGTTTTCCACGTTTTTTAGGGCGAGAAGACCGAATATTAAGTTGATTTTGACCGAAGCGTGAAGAATAGAGGTTGTAACGAGGTTAAGCTCCCGAAATTCATTTTTTATGAGTCAAAAACCTGGGAAATTGTCTGAAATCACCATAAATTTATATAATAACACTATTAGTAGTATCAACAGATGAATCAAGACAACTGAATGGTACTATCAATTGTCAAAAATAATCTGGTTTAAAAAAAAACCCCGAGCCTAATTCGTATTTTTGGGGGACAAAATTGGTGGAAACCATCAAAAATAGCCATTTCAGTTGTTGCACATGAAAGAAACAGTAAATGAGGTATGACCAATAGAATAATAAACCCATGTGACAGGACTTTGCAGCGTTTTTAGGTATGTAGGTAGGTACCTACTACATCAACCACTACTAATAACGGTAGTTTAAAAAAAAAAGGTACTACCACCTACCTACCTTTTCAGCCTGTCACGACATAAACACTTTCGCTCACCCTATTTTTGTCAATAATGTCAAAGGTAGACATAATACACATTTTTGCTCGTGCTATAAAATCAAATAAACCATCATCCTCCGAGTAGAGGCAAAACACTGCTTTTGTGAGGTTGTAAGTCCATGTGCTTTTAAAATACATTCCCGAAACTCGAGTACTTATATTTTACTTCAATTCTTTCATTCATTCACTTTCTTCTTTGATCCTGGTACAGAATAGTATTTATGAAGAAAGAAAACATGATGGCAAAAATACAGCAAACGAGGCGTTAATGAGATGTCTGCGTGCGTTAAGTCGGAGCCAAAACATTCTTGCGGATCTTTGTGAACTAGGTAGGTAGATAACTCCTTCATTTTTAGGGGGGCACTGACAGACAGGGTAGTGTATGTGCCTGCCACAGATCCCCATACCTGACGAAGTTTCCTTTACCTTTTTTCCATGACTTCCCATCTTTTGAAACAGTGAGAATTATAATTTTTAACCAGACCAATTTGATACGGAAAATTTTTTAATCAATCTGAAAAATGAGTACACATTTTAAGCAGAAATTGAAACGAAACAAGAACAGAAAAAAACCGTACTTCATCTGCTAGTCGTAGCAGAAACCTCAGAAATCTTGATAAATGATTTTGTCTGGCTCCTAGTTCCCCTCTTCCTGAATAATCAGCTCTATAAAGTGCCATTGAACTATCCACAATCAATAAAGCAAACCTGAAATCAATAAAATCAATCAACAACCAAGAGGAGATCTCAATTTTTGGGGCCTCTTAGCCTACAACAATCATAATGCGGCTGTATGTTAAAATTATATCAACGCAAATGAGAAGTTTAAAAAACCTAAGATTAGGTTGAAGATAATGGGGCTGCTATAGCAGCTGCTATATGCAAGGCCCACTGAACAGGTTTTTTTAAATCGATAAAGCAGGGGGGGAAAAAACTGGTTGTTGTACCCGACACAAACTCCACCTGTGCGACATCTATAATGATGAAATGGAACTAATAGACCACCAGTTGGTGCTAAAAAGCCACCTTATTCGGGCATATTTCTTAAAAACTAAATGGGGCCAACGACCTCGTTGTGGCAGACTTTTTTCCAATAATGAACTTGAAGGTTACATCTGATTGAGACTTTTTTAACGATTCCAAAAATAAGTCACCTGGATTCTGTCATAATTGCAGCAGCGTGAACTAGGAGGGTAGTTTGGTGGTCAGTATTGAATGCTCTTGCGTATATAACGTTGTCAAGTACATCACTTGTTGACATCTTGAATCTTTCAGCAATAGAAACCAATCTTTCGGGACGAAAAGTGCCTTCAGTGTCAATAAATAAACACTTTCCTTCACCACCACCACTGTCAATTGGCAGCTGGAACATAATTTGAAACAAAAACAGAATTTGAATTTCAGACAGAACTCCTCTTTACGAATAACTCATCTTGCTAGGTCCTACTGACTCCTGTGTGTGTGTGTGGGGGGGGGGGGGGGGGGGCACTGATGAAAGTCCACCCTTCATAATCATCAAACGAGCAGAAAATTGAGTTTTAGGGCGAAATAACTTTTTTTGACGAGCAATTTTCAAAAATCGATTTCTACACCAATCAACATTGGAAAAATTCCGTTGTTTTAGGAACTCACCATTTAGTAAGTAGGTAGGTTCACCCTCATGGTGATGGTAGTATAATACATGATGATGAGCATCATGTATTACACTAGGTATTCCTTATTCTGCAACTGACTTTTTTTTTGAGGTGCCACCCTCCTATTTTGTTGTCAGCCCATACTTCTTCATGAAATCTGTATGAAAAATTTTGCCCCTATGATAACGTCAGGCCGAATCTTGATCAAAGTCTTGTTTACCTCTTAAGGCCAATACGACCTGAAATAGTTCCAGAAGCTGCCACCACGTTCTGCTTCAAAATGAGCAGAGTATTTGGGAAAAAATCTTGGTCGATTTTAACTTGGAAAACGGCAATGCACTCATTGAGAATATAGAAATCAATATACAATTAATTTTAAATTTTAAAATCCATTTTTTAATTTATATTTTTTATAAAATTAATTTATAATTTTATTTACAGTGGATTTTCAGAATTGAATTCGGTTGAAGAGAACTATCGTAAAGCGTCCAAAACTGTCAACCATAATTAAGATGAGGGTGGTGAGGAAGAGAGGCTGTGGATGAAGGGTCTTACTACCACATCGACCCAGACGAGCCACTGGATGTATACGCACAATGATGCCATCAAAAACTTTCGTCTGGACGCTGCAAATTATTACGCAACGGTTTATTATTTACCTTTATGGATACCCCTCCTGGGTAGGTAACGCACCGGCATACGGTGGACGGACAGTCATTTTTCTATTCCATTTTCGGATTCCACGCACCTTGAAACGGAAACCATCAAATTTTGTAGAGGGGTTACACTTTTTTTTTCTTTTCTTGCTCGAATCCAAAGGTTCATTATTGAAATTAATAAACCAAAAAGAAGTAGGTATGGTAGACAGACAAATTTTTTTTAAATTCCACTTTTGGATTCTGTGTACCTTGAAATGGAAACCGTAACATTTTGAGGAGGGTTGAACAAAAATTTTCGTGCTTGATCCCAAAGATTCGTTACTGAAAATAATAAACTAAGATGCTGCCGAAGCTTTGGTTTATTATTTTCAATACTGAACCTTTTGAATCGAGCATGAAAGAAAAATTGTAACCCCCCCCCCCCCCCCCCCCAAATTTGATGGTTCCTGCTTTAAAGTAAGTAGAATCCGAAAGTGTAATGGAAAAATTTCTGTCTGTACGCCATAGTTCGCACTTTCACGTCGAAGCTCGAAAACTAAATAGAAGGGAACGGGTTTTCAAGTTTTTAAATTGATATCGAAATTGAGAATTTTTAGAGACTACCCTGAGCATTGAACCTCCAGTCGTTCGTTTGCACAGTAAAGCTTTGTCAACATGATCGTGAATGAAACGGTATATATCCAGCCCAGATATCATTGCTAGGGAAGATCTGATTACGATCAGGCATGGCTGCATGAAGTCGAGTTGGCTGTTCCGAAATATTATTTCATTTGAAGAACGATCGTTATTTTATTTTATTTTTTAATATGACAAACATTATGCTTTATGAATAACAACATGTAATTAATGACAGAATTCTTGAATCCACTGCTCCGGCTCTAGCACCCGGCCAGGCATTCACATTTCATAAAATGCTCCTTTCATAAATAGGCCCCAGCACCCTATTTAGAACTTTCCTGGGGGGATGCACTAAGGGGTATTGACTACAGAAAACAGTGATCTACGCACAGGGGGCATCTATACAGGTAAATAATAAACCGTTGTGTAATAATTTGCTGATTTAAAAAACTAAATGAAGGCTACTGAAAAGGACTGACCCAGGGTTATGTAGGTCTACGCCCATACGTGAGCCTGAGTTGCAACAGTAACGTATTTTTTCTTTTGATTGGTACCCTACGATGCCGAAAATTTTGGCTGTGTTCTTGGTTGTTCGTATTCTCGATTAAAAATTATGAAATGAAATGAAACGAACGGAACTAATATCTATAGCTATAACTCCCTGAACTCCTTACGTTGGTTGAAAACGTGGTCTAATTTGTGTCTAACATAATATACAGGGTGTATCAGACTCGACTCGCCAAAGTTCAGGGATCAATTCTACGACTAATTTGCAACAAAAAGTATCTCCTAGCATTTTTTTTTTTTACCCCGCCAAAACCCTCTTTTTTTTATTTTAAGATTTTTTTCGTGTTTTCGACCTTGCGGTACTGAAATGGCCATAACTCCCTTAATTTAATGAGTAAATTAAAATCTGAGAACACCGTTGGAAAGAGCGGTAAATTTCCTATCTCTCTGATGCCAAAACAAGTATTTTTGAGCAGCTCCAATTGCTCCACGCTATCCCTAAAAACGGCCGTCCTTGGCTGATCAAGAGTCTGTTTCCTGTGCTCACCTACGGGTTTCGAAGATTGTTCGTGGGTAAGGGGAACGGTCTGTGGGGAAAACGGTGTTGGCACTCCCTCACAGCCGCACGAGCATTCCCATCCGTGTACCCGTACACATAGAGCATATCGGAATACTCCACATTGGAAAAACTCATATTCAAACGAATCAACACAAAACTGATGATTAGCTTTCCTCATATTTGACTGAGATTTCAGCATTCTCCTGTGTCGATACATTAGTTTTTGATGAGTCGGGGAGGTTCAAGAGTGCCACCAATAGATTCAGCGACCAAAAATACGTAGAAGTTGATACCAAACTCGTCGAACAACGACCAACTATAGGCCGTACGCGAGAATATTGCCCTCCGACCCTGCACTCTATAGGAGGATGGGAGAAGCTGAGGACTCGGCAGCCTGAGTGAGATGCAATGTTGAGACTTTTACTCTGTTATGTTGGCAGCCATGCTGCCATTCCAAGCTAGCTCATTCCGTTCCCGTATCGTGTTTTCCTCGTTTGCATCTTGCTTTTCGTTTCACCATCCTACCTATATCGTCGTATTAACCCTTCTTATTTTAACTGTGAGTATCATCACAATCCCCGTCATCCTGTTTTTGAACTGTGAGTATCATCACAATCCCCCGTACCCGTCAGTTTCCGTGTGTCGCCTACACAAATCTCGCGATGGAAGATCAATCTTCATCGTCAGCAAGAAACCGGAAACCTGCTATCGCAAGAGGCAGGGCTCTAAGGAGTCAGGCACGAGAAATTGTGTACAATGTGTGCCAGTATTTTACGAGGAAGAAGAAAGAGGATGACGCGAAATACAACGTTCGCGATGTGAGTAGTGCAGCGACGGGCGTCTCGGCGAGAACAGTTCGCAACATTATGAAGGAAGCTGGAAACCAAACAACATCAGATCGGGCGAGACCTTTGTTTGTTACGCCAACCAAGTCCACACCGCACAAGAAGGTCATCGATGCTGATGAATTCACCGATGCTGCTATACGAAACAAGATACGTGAATTCTACATTGTTCGGAAAGAGTGCCCTTCATTGAAAACACTGTGCGGAATTGGCGAGTGACGGAGTTCTCGAGTGTGGTAGAAGTTACCTTCGGGAACGACTGGTTAATAGCGGTTTCAGGTGGAATAAATGTCAGTCCAAACGAAAAGTTTTGGTCGAACGACCCGTAATTGCAGCTTGGCGAGCAACGTACGTACGAACGGTCAATACCTACCGCATGCAAGAGAAAAACATCGTTTATCTCGACGAAACCTATGTTCAAGCATCCCATGGCGTCTCGACCTGTTGGCGAAGAAAATATTTCTCCGCACACCTGAGAAAATATTTCTCCGAGTTCTCTACAGAAAAGTGGGCAAATGTGTGTGGACACGTGAAAAAAATTGAGGACGACTACCGTCAAAAAGATCACTTAGTCGAATCGGAGATCAATAGTTTCATCATTAATCTTGGGGGGGCTTCTGATACCTACTGATAGCAGTTCGGATGAGGATTCGGATTTTTCTGATTAGAAGTTTTACGTACCACAGTTAAATTACGTAAGTACTAGATAAATGAATAACAATATGTACTAAATAAATAAATAATAAAATAACATTTGTTTCCAATCTTTCCTTTTATACCTACCTACCTTCAAACATTTTTCCTTTTATACCTACCTACCTTCAAACATTTTTCCTTATTTACCACATTGTACCTTTTCAAAAAAGTACTCCTAATTTTCAAGAAAACATTTCATAGAAAAATCCTATTACACACGAGTTTGTCTGTCAGCTCAAAGAAGTCACGCTCAGGGGTCCGATTTTACAAAAATCTGGAAAATGCTACGTTCATTCACTATGGTAGGTAACTACGGTTTTTATGACAGTATCATTTTTTATAACGAAAAAAGTTTATGACGGTTCACGCACTCAGCTGGAAAAAGGATTACAGGGGGAAAGTGCTGCCACTGGACAGGGGAAAAACAAAAAAAATGGGGAATTCCGTGTTGAAAATGATTTCCACGTTCTCCTTCAGATGGCAGGGTCGGAGTATTCCGGACTATTGGCAGGGTAGAATATTCTAGCGCACGGCCTATAGTTTTTCGTCGATTTTGTGGGGGGAAAAACATTTTTTGCATTAAAACGTAATTCCTAAGAAAGCTTTTCCTGTAGGTAGGGATTCAAGAACACCACGTTAAAAAGGTCAAAAAGCGGATTTAAAAAAGTGAAATTTTGGAAACTTCTCAAAAGTTTGACTTTGACCTCATTTTTTTAGCTATTGGAGCTGCTCAAAAATACTTGTTTTGGCATCAGAGAGATAGGAAATTTAGCACTCTTTCCAACGGTGTTCTCAGATTTTAATTTACTCATTAAGTTAAGGGAGTTATGGCCATTTCAATGCCGCAAGGTCGAAAACACGAAAAAACCTTAAAATTAAAAAAAAGAGGGTTTTTGGCCGGATAAAAAAACATGCTACGAAATACTTTTTGTTGCAAATTAGTCGTAGAATCGATCCCTGAACTTTGGCGGGTCGAGTCTGATACACCCTGTGTACGAAAACCTTCGTATACCAACCTTCAGCACCACTAGAATCAAGTGATATCGAAATGTTTATACAAGACTCAAAACGAAAGGTGGAAGTTTGGTGTGTTGCAGAAATTTGTGGACACACACACACACACACACTCACACACACACACACACCGACTGACAGACACGAAAACCAAATTTGTTCAGGAAGGTCTAAAACGTAAAACGGGAGTGGAATTTTTATTGTTGATGAGAAAAATTTTCACTTCCCAAAAGTTAACACACTGCTCCCACTAATTGATAAGACAAAGAAACTAAATTATATACAATCAAACCGGTGAGCTTAGTGAGATGTACAGCTACTTGTACCCCTAACCAGCTGGTCAAAAGAAATTATTTTAGTTAACTACCGACACGGGACGCAATCATTGATGATTCAAGAAAATAATTATGTACCTACCTATTTCCTTTTTTGCGAGTTACAAGAAACAGATTACACCTAAACACGTAATGAAAATAAGTAGCACATTAATCAAAATTTGATTTGATATATTCACTTAGAACTGTAGTACCTATCTATAACACAGCTATATCAATAAAACCCAGTCGGTTTATTCTATAACTACCCATCATATAGGACAATGAGATAGGTTTGTATCTACCTATATGTGTGAATCCATAAAAACTAAAGACACTAGAATTACACCAGTAGACAGCTAATATTAGTGTCTTTAGTACAGAAACATCATTCACAGTAGTAATATCACTCAACATGAACGTAAGTGAGTCCAAGCCAACTGCTGAATAGTTTCTACATTTTAAACTGGGATAGGTAGGGACTCAGTGGGTTATGAGGAAGGAGGAATAATTCAGAAATCAAGAAAAAACAGTGGCAGGTGTCGTTGGTGAGTTGTAGGTCACAGACACACCATAATTATGGTTTGCGACGCTTTACGATCGTTCTACACATCCAATTTAAATCCCGAAAAATTCACCGTACTCACACAGGTCTGCAGAATGGCGCTATAACCCCAAAAAATCATTGGGTGTATTTTTAAATAAATTTTAAATTTTTAAAAATTTGAAATTGAATGTATATTAAATTCTGTGTTCTCAATGAGTTCATTGCCGTTTTCTGAATCAAAATCGACCGAGAATTTGAGGAGAATCTACTTTTGCACCGATGGTGGTGCCATCTGTTGAAAAAAAAATCTTAGTAAAATCCAGCAGTACTAGCCTTAAGCGGAAATAGCCTGATGTCTAGTTCCAAAAGCTGTCACCAAATGACAGCACCAAAATGAGCTAAACTTATCTTTGCTCTCCTTCCGTTAATAATCGACCGATTTTCAATCTGTAAACTGCATTGGATTCAGAATCAGCATAGAATTTCCACAAACCAGTTCTGGTGTTCAGAATGTCAAGATGTGTACATTTGGTTCACTGGCATAAAAATCAGGCTCATTTTTCGGAAATCCCGATTAGTCAAGTTCTATAGGGGTTTGTCCTTACTACAACGTTCTTTCAAATTTAAGAGTGAACCACTAAACACCATCAATTATTGTCCAAAAGCTGATCGGTGGCGGGGGTAGGCGAGGAAGGCGGCATGGGACTGGGGGCAGGTGGCCATGCCCCTTCGGAGAAGCTTTCCCGCCCAGGTAGCTTGGATACTCATTTCCGAGAATAGGTTTTGCCCCACCATTCAAGAGTTTTAGATTTCTTCCTCCCTGTTCAAAGAACTGCTACGAAATTGTTTGGGCCCACCTATGACCAAGTCGGAAACTACCATACAAATGTGAGCTACTTTTGATGCATCAGTCGTGCATGAGTTGTGAAATTCACAGTCGGTACAAGTGATCAACAAAATCGATAATATAAATAATAAAATAAATTGAACAACTAATTTGAGTTATTTTATCATTAATGTTACTAATTTAACATTATTATTTCCTATTTTGATAAAATGAATTTATTTTTAATTTGATTAGGATACGTATCTTACTTAATATGTAGGTACGTACATTAAACTCCTCTTCCCACCTCCTCTCAATTCAACTCATCGCATTTGAATCCAATTTTAAGACCAAATTGGATGATCGACTGAATATTCAGTTTCCTAGATTAAAATTGGTGGGTTCGAGGTCAAACGCCTGAAACTGCAAATAGCCTACTACAAATAAATTAAATTACCCAAATACCTGAATTCAAAGTTCAACACCAGTTGGACCTCCCAAGTAATAATTGGGTATAATACATTAGGCAAGAGCACTAAGTACCTCTGTTGTCACCTCCAAATCCGTAGTAATACCAATAACTGCCCGAAATAATGGTCAAAATGAGCTGAAATTAGGAGGGTAGGTGCAGGTTGGCTCACAGATGGTCCCATACCAAAATCATTGAAAAAGTACGGTAAATTTCATAAATATACAGTGGTTGTTATTCATGAAGTATAACGTTTTTTCAAATTACAAAAGTACCTATCAACAAAATCCAAAGGAGCCATTATTCTTCAAATGAAATAATATCACGGACCAACCAAATCCACATACAGCCATGCGTGATTATAATCAGGTGTTCCCTAGCAATGATATCTGGGCCGGATTTATACTTGTTTCATTCACGATGAAGCTTTTCGGTGCAAACGAACGGCTGGACGTACAATGCTCCGGGTGGTCTCAAAAAATTCCCAAGTTCGAGATAAATTTAAAAACATTTTTTTTAAACATACCCTTCTATGAAAGCTTCTGTCCAACCCCGCATTTTTCACCCCTTAGACATTTCTGACAGTAACGCGGAGCTTCGCGGAACAACTAGACCCAAAATTTGGTTAATTGATTAAATTTGGATTTTAGGTCCCATTTGGGGTCTAGTTGGTCCACGAACCTCGGCGTTACTGTCAGTTATCTCTAAGGGGTGAAAAATAGGGGTTGAAATTTCCCAAACGCCGTAGCTTGAAATTTTCAATAGAAGGGTACCTATAGTTTTTTACGTTTCTAAATTCTAAAAAAATCTCGACCTTGAGAATTTTTTGTGGCCAACTGGAGCATTATACAATCAGCCGTTCGCACCAACATGGTTGTGAATGAAACGGTATACATCCAGCCCAGACTATAATCACACCCGAACATCTGATTATAACCACGTATGGTGGTACAAAATCGATTTGGTTGTATCATGATATTGTTTAATTTGAAGAATGATGGTTGTTTTGCATTTTGTTGATAGGTACTTTCTTAATTTGAACAAACGTTATGCTTCATGAATAACAACAAATAATTTATAGAATAATAATTATATATACAAATAATAATTATAGAATTCTTCATTCCACCGCATATTTATGAAATGTGATTGCCCCGCTGGCTCCAACACTCGATTTAGGGCTCTCTTGTGGGAAGCACAATGGTAGGTATTGACTACAGAAAACAGTGATCTACGCAGAAGAGGCACTTAACTTAAGTACATAGGTAAATAATAAACTGCTGTATAATAATTTGTAGCATTTTTTATTCCATTTTCGAATTCTACGTAGGTAGGTACCTGGAAACGGAAACCATCAAATTTTGAGGGGGGGTTAAGAAAAACTGTTCATGCTCGATTCCAAAGGTTCATAATTGAAAATGATAAACCAAAACTTGAATGTTTTTGTAGACACAATTATGGTTAGTTGAAACGATTCTTGGAAGAGAATTACGAGGCAGGTACCTGGACTGGGGGGGAGGGGCCTAGGGTCCCCTGGGAAGCCGCCTGCCCCCAGTCCCATGCCACCTTCCTCCCCTACCACCACCGCCCTTCACCATTTGGACAAGAATTTATGGGATTTTAGAGGTCCAATTTTAAATATGAAAAGGCCATCGTAATCAGTACAAACCTTTCTAGAACCTAATAGGGATTTCCGAAAAAATTAGCCAAATCCGAATGCCAGTGAACCAAATGTACACATTTTGAGCACCAGAACCAATTTACGGAAATTCTATGCAATAAAAAGACTGAAAATCGGTCAACTATTTATTAATGAACTGAGAGGGAAGATAAATTTGCCCTCGAAGTGTTGTCATCTGTTGACTGCCTTATATCTTACAAGTTTTTTCGGGCTATTTCCCCTTAAGAGAGGCCCTCCCTCAGGGCACTTGGACGTTTCCTCCGACTGTGGCTCAAGGCTGATCAAATTTGAATTTTCACCAGGGTTTTGGAAAACACCACTTGTTGGTGTTGGTGTTGTACAGACTATTCGCCTCTTTATTTTCATCAATTACTGGGAGCTAATTGGCGGTAATCGATTATTATTAATGTTCGACTGAAGTGCTCTATAATAATGAATTTTCTATAACCAGCTGGAGAAGTTTATAGACAGAAAACTTCGAAGCATCTCTTAGTTCGCTTTTTTGGTGTCTTGCCTTTGGGTGGCAGTGAAGGCTGATGTTTTATTCAAATTTCTATGTTTTTATTTTGCAAAATGAGGAAAAGCTTTGTCTACATAATAATGAGATATTGACCAACAAAACTAGATTAGATATTTTATTCCATTACTTTCAAGTATACGTTTGATTAAGCAGTGTAGTTTAAGTTTACCAAAATTCTTACATCAAATCCTTGTATTTCATTAATTAAATAGTGCCTTTAGTCACCAACTCAACTCATGCATATTTACCCAATGTTTTTGTTAAGAATTTTATTGTGAGCTAAACTGTTTGCTTGTGCCAATCTTTTGAAAACCCCCAAATTATGTAGGCCTCTTCCAACATAACTTTGATCCCTTCATCGTTTCTAGCATTTTTATTGTTCCGACAGCCATTTTTATTGTTCCGACAACTATTCCCACTATGCTATTCATGTTTTTGTACAGAATTAAGAATGAAATTTGATTTGAGCATTTTTATGACGACTGTACTTCTCCCCTCCCCTCACTGTTCTTAAAATACAAATCTCTCTCATGATGATCACCAGTAATAAAGAAGGAAGCCATATGTCCTAACAAATGACGTCACTAGCTTGACTTGGGTCATCCCCTACTCCAGGATTTCATCCTCCATACCACCAGTCCTCATTACTTACAAACTCCTGAGTTCTCACCCAACAATTGAGTGGTCAGAGTGGCACATAAATAAATTTTATTTGTTCACAGACACAATTTAAAAAAAAAAAGGCATTTACCTGACAAGTAACGGCCAGAGTCAAACAGAGCTGAGTTTTTCCTGTCCTAAATTCTCCAAATATTTCAGTGATGGATCCTGTTTCGATGCCTCCACCAAGTAAACGATCAAGTTCTGAAGAACCAGTGGTCAGCATGACAAGCTCAGCTCGTTTTTGGTGGGCTACCGTAGCTGTTGTAAAACCCAGTGGAACTAGTTTGAATGCCTCCGCCTGTATAATATGTTGAAAACAAATATTGTTGTGAAACGTGGAAATTGATAAATTTACGAGTGAATGCGGACTGCATCACTGGGACTCAGTGGTGTGAAGCATTTTCACAACTTCTCAACGTATAACGTTTCTCAGAGGCATAGGAAGATGTCAGCCAGCCTTGACCCCCAAGAGGACAAATGAATGCCAAACTACAAACTTGTACATGGTAAAAACTAAAGTGAAAAAGAAACATCACCATTTAAGTGCTGTAGGTAGGAAATGGTTGATTGTTTGATTAAATGTATCAAAATATAGCAAAACGAGATATCCATCAATTTCTGAAGAAGTGAGTTTCCGTGATGTAGGTAATTTTCTCCTCTACATTCTATTTACTATCTACTAGTACCAAATTTTATCTGATCAAATTGAATATTGTTCCCCACATTCTTTGCCATAAACATTGAGGCATGGGGGCAAAAATTGACAAAGGTATCATCCTAATATCTTGGATCAATCCATGAGAATCCCATCTGGATATTTAGCAACCACATTAAAGTGGAACCGAACAGCTGTCAAAACTGGGATTATGAAAAACACCATGGCATGACAATGGAATTTCATTGTGGTTGGCTACTAACAAATGATGGTTATTTACCCTTAGATTGACCAGAGTTTCGCATTTCCCATCATACAATGCTGGGCAACGTTTACAGGTTAAATTGTATACAAAGGAATTTACACAGAGCACGTCTCAGATATTTGGGCTGAAGTATGTAAGTGAGTTCTGATCTAGTGGACAATTTTACATCGTGATCTGTAGCAACAATTCAACCCCTTTATAGCACTTAACCGCTTTGAGCTTGCTGATGGGTGGGCTTGGGGTGCAAGAATATTGCCCAATTAAGGCAAAATATCTGTATGTCGGACCAATTCTTCTGGATAGCAGGTATGTTAATTGTACTTCTACTAAAAACGGAACCTTTTGATTTACCATTATTTTATCAGCCTTAGCCTCGCTTATACCTTTGATGCATAGTAGGTGTTTTTTAGGAGCATAAACCACAGATTCCACGGTCGTGTATCCAGCATCTGCCAATTTCTTGATGTCAGCTGCAGCAATTCCAACATCCTGTAGTTCCATGAAAAAAGAAGGACATCATTAAGTAAATTCTTGAGCAAATTATAATTCAAGGTGTAATGCAGAGGAGGTATAACTAGCCACCCAAACAGCGTAGTTTCCCCCTTTCCACTCCAGAAAGGTAGGGAGGCAGTGTGACAGCTGCCCCTGAAGAGACATTGGTTTGATTATTAAGCAATGCTACCAGGAGTTGACGATTCGTGTTC
Organism: Leptopterna dolabrata; assembly: GCA_954871275.1. Lineage (NCBI taxonomy): Eukaryota > Metazoa > Arthropoda > Insecta > Hemiptera > Miridae > Leptopterna > Leptopterna dolabrata. Next base: position 54,263,978 of record OX940974.1, on the reverse strand, counting down.
GCGAATCGACCGCTCCATCAGCCGCATGTCAAAAAGATCGGGAAAGAGCCCGGATCCAATATAAAACTGGATGGGATTTCCATATTGCAATGGATGAGGGGTTTAACTTCGCCGCCCATACAGCGTAGTTTCCCCCTCTCCATTCTAAAGAAAGGTAGGGACGCAGTGTGACAGCTGCCCCCGTAGACAGTGGTTTGATATAACGTAATGCCTCCAGGAGTTGACGATTCGTTTTCGTGAATCGATGCCCCTTCAGCCGCGTGTCAAAAAGATCGGGAAGAGCCTGGATCCAATATGGACAGGATTCCATTATACCGTCACACTCCTCCCCTTAAAAACATACTTCTTTGAAGAAGAAGTATGTGAAGTTAATAGTGACACGGGACTGAAAGTAGTAGGGAGTTCTGATTCAGGAATCGTCCATCTGAAAAACTCCAAAGCTGACAGCTTCCATCGTAATGGTACTACTGAGAATTATTTAATGGTGGAGAACTTAGCTCCTTATAAATATCACTTGGCGGACTTGGACACAAATAGAAGGAGAAAAGTAGTTGTCAGAGGTTCTGGTTCAGGAAAATTCATCTGAACAACATCTAGGTGACTTACCCCCATCATAAGATGGAACAACTGGAATACAAAAAAAAACAAAAAAAACAAGGGAAATAAAAAGAAGGAGGAAAGTAGTTGTCAGAGGTTCTGGTTCAGGAAAATTCATATGAACAACGTCTAGGTGACTAACCCCCATCATAAGATGGAGCAATTGGAATACAAAAGAGACAAAAAATACAATTGGGTGTGTGGGTGGTCTGAAGGTAGAGGTGAGGCTTGGATAGGTGAGGTTTTAGATGGAGATGAAAAGGTGATGGTAGCTAGCGTTTAAAAGGTTACCACCTATGGCGAAGCCAGAAAGGTTACCACCACTAAAAACACTAGAGGATACGCCCAGACGGTTCCACCAGGTCGGTTAACACCAGACTGGTTCCACCACTCCGAGTTCTCTTAGGTAAGGGAGGTATGAGGAGAGAGAGAGAGAGAGAGAAGTCACTGACTTGTGGTTTGAGCGTAGAATGGTGGGGTGGGCTAGAAGAGTGGTTTTATAAGGGCGCCCCTCCACCCTCCCACGGTCCACTTATGGTCATTAGAAGCCTTTGGAGGATCGCTGGAGGGAGAGGGCAACCTACACCTCTCTGGTCACGTAGGCCACCAGTCCTTTGCTTCAAAGAAAAACGGAGTTATTGAAAAATAGTCTATTTCCACTAATACACGAAAAACGCAAAAAACACTGTTATACCGGTTTCGGTGATCAAACCATCGTCAGTAACACACAATAACTGAAGGCATATTGGAGAGGAGACTTTATATAATAGTCACAAAGTGAAATGTGGTCGATTGGGATTGGTTGTGAAAAAGAATGGTGAAGGGAACAAAGGGAGGGTGGTCGAATCTGATTGGTTGTGAAGAAGAATGGTGAAGGGAACAAAGGAAGGGGGTCGATTCTGATTGGCCCAGGAAGAGAATGCCAAAAAGTGAAAGGAACATGAGGTGAATGGGAGGTGATGAGTGGGGGGGAAGAGGGGTGGAACCAAGCTGTACAGAAATGAATGCAATAATGGAGAAAAACTTAAAGGAACTACATCATTCAAAGATTTACCCAACCTATCACTCTTAATAATTTCGAATTTTTCAAGTACATCCAACATGCTCCCTTTTGGGCAAAAATGAAGATACTCAATGAACTGTCTGTCTGCAAGATCAAAATTGAAGCTATGACCGGATTCATTCAAGTGACATGCAAAGGCCGAATCACCCTTATTATCCCTGAAATCTTTTTCATGTTCCTTTATTCTTTCTCTAAACTTCCTACCAGTTTGACCACAATAGTCAAGTCCACAAGAACACTTTAATTTATAAACACCACTTTTATCTTGAACATTAATTTTATCTTTAACTGAACTTAATGAAGATTTGAGATTATGTTTGGTTTTATATCCTACTTTGAACCCTTTAGAAGTTAATATTTTACCAATTTTATCCGAAATTTTTCCGTAATACGGTATACTGATCCAAATTTTTTCCTCAGTCATAGCTTCCCTAACTAGGTTTGAAACTCCTTCCCTACTCTTTTTTCTAAGAACCCTATTCCATATTTGTCGTGAGTCCCTCCCGGGAACACTCCACTAGCAACCTTAAAGCTCTCACCAATATCCTTATGTAAAACTTACTTTCCGCTAATAAACATCTGAGTGGGGAGACAGGCAACAGAATCCAGGGGACACAACCTGGAGCCCCACTACCAACTCCCAACAGGGAGTTGGAGGGAGAGGCCTCCAAGTCCTATATAACCCTGGATCCTGGAGCTTTAGCTTCATTCGACACTTCCTCTAACCAGCTCTCTCTTCTCTCTCTCTTACCTTCCTCCTCTCAGATGATCGGTGGATTACCGCCGCCTGGGAATTTACCTCCTACCTTTTCCTCTTGTCTAGATGATCGGTGGACTACCGCCGCCTAGACAAGCACCTCTCCTCCTCACCTAGATGATCGGTGGATTACCGCCGCCTAGGTAAATTCCCTCACTCACCTCTATCTCCTCCCAAAGTCGTAGATGATCGGTGGACTACCGCCGCCTGCGACTTTTCTCCTTCACGCCACCGTGATGAAAATTCTAAATTCATCACAATATTGTATCAATGAGATCTCCCCCATAGCCATTACTCGCCGCTATACTTTTAATAGTTAACTTTTCTTTAGCTAAATTCTGTTCACTCATTGGTATAGATAAAGCTCTGTTAATCATACTATGGAAAGCAGCATGTTTGTGGACTACTGGATGATTTGAAGTACTATGAATGGTAATATCGCTATAAGTATCTTTCCTATATATGGAAAACTCGTGTTTTCCATTATTCAACGAAATGGAAAGATCAAGAAAATTTAGGTGATTAGATCCGAATTCTAAGGTAAAGTTAATGAATGGATCTACGTTATTAATTTGTGTATGATATGAACCAAGTTGTCTTTCAGTCCCTTTCCAAAGAATGATGATATCGTCTACATATCTATACCAATAAAGGAGGCTATCTGATTTACATTTTCGGAAAATTTGTTTTTCAAGAAAATCCATGTAAATATCTGCAAGCAATGGAGACAATGGAGATCCCATTGCAACCCCTGGTTGAGTATAGTATTTCCCATCGAACAAAAAATAATTCTGATCCATACAGACAGACATCAAAGCACACAATTCATCTTTCTGGAGAAAGGGTTGAAGCACAACCCCACCTCATCCTATGGCCTTGCTTCATCACGGGACCTAGCATTCACCATAGAAGCTACTGAAGGTCCACTTGTGGTGAAAACATTGTGCGCTGAAGAGCTGAAGAAGGCGACGACGACACCCCCTGGACAAGAAGAACGACTGGCAGCAGCACTGAGGAAGAAGTTTGTGGACAAGAAGCTTGTAGCCCTTAAGGCAGATAAAGGTAATACTACAGTCATTATGACAAAAACTGATTATGTTGCCAAAACTGTTAATTTTTTGAATGACAATAATTGTAAACCACTGCCATCAGACCCAACTGATAAATTTCAAAAAATTGTTAGGAAAGTAGTTAGTAAGTCTGAAAATATCCTTAAAAATATGTACAAACCAGGCTTTATAGAAATGAATCCGCATGCACCTAGGTTGTCTTGTCTGCCAAAAATTCATAAGGTAGGAGCACCAATGAGACCAGTTGTATCATACATTGGTGCTTCTGCTTATAAGTTGGCTAAAAAGTTGAATAGTTTGTTTAGAAGCAAAATTAAATTTCGACCACAACATACTGTTCTAAATTCTTACGATTCGGTTAGCAAAATTAAGGATATTCAAGTGCCTCCAAATGCTAAACTTGCTTCTTTTGACGTGGTCAGCCTCTTTACCAACATTAATGTTGATAGATGTAAAGATGTTGTTAATGGGTTGATTCACGATTCTAATTTAAATTTGTTTGAAAAAGATGAATTGTGTGCTTTGATGTCTGTCTGTATGGATCAGAATTATTTTTTGTTCGATGGGAAATACTATACTCAACCAGGGGTTGCAATGGGATCTCCATTGTCTCCATTGCTTGCAGATATTTACATGGATTTTCTTGAAAAACAAATTTTCCGAAAATGTAAATCAGATAGCCTCCTTTATTGGTATAGATATGTAGACGATATCATCATTCTTTGGAAAGGGACTGAAAGACAACTTGGTTCATATCATACACAAATTAATAACGTAGATCCATTCATTAACTTTACCTTAGAATTCGGATCTAATCACCTAAATTTTCTTGATCTTTCCATTTCGTTGAATAATGGAAAACACGAGTTTTCCATATATAGGAAAGATACTTATAGCGATATTACCATTCATAGTACTTCAAATCATCCAGTAGTCCACAAACATGCTGCTTTCCATAGTATGATTAACAGAGCTTTATCTATACCAATGAGTGAACAGAATTTAGCTAAAGAAAAGTTAACTATTAAAAGTATAGCGGCGAGTAATGGCTATGGGGGAGATCTCATTGATACAATATGGAATAGGGTTCTTAGAAAAAAGAGTAGGGAAGGAGTTTCAAACCTAGTTAGGGAAGCTATGACTGAGGAAAAAATTTGGATCAGTATACCGTATTACGGAAAAATTTCGGATAAAATTGGTAAAATATTAACTTCTAAAGGGTTCAAAGTAGGATATAAAACCAAACATAATCTCAAATCTTCATTAAGTTCAGTTAAAGATAAAATTAATGTTCAAGATAAAAGTGGAGTTTATAAATTAAAGTGTTCTTGTGGACTTGACTATTGTGGTCAAACTGGTAGGAAGTTTAGAGAAAGAATAAAGGAACATGAAAAAGATTTCAGGGATAATAAGGGTGGTTCGGCCTTTGCACGTCACTTGAATGAATCCGGTCATAGCTTCAATTTTGATCTTGCAGACAGACAGTTCATTGAGTATCTTCATTTTTGCCCAAAAGGGAGCATGTTGGATGTACTTGAAAAATTCGAAATTATTAAGAGTGATAGGTTGGGTAAATCTTTGAATGATGTAGTTCCTTTAAGTTTTTCTCCATTATTGCATTCATTTCTGTAACAGCTTGGTTCCACCCCTCTTCCCCCCCCCCCCACTCTTCACCTCCCAATCATCTTATGTTCCTTTCACTTTTTGGCATTCTCTTCCTGGGCCAATCAGAATCGACCCCCTTCCTTTGTTCCCTTCACCATTCTTCTTCACAACCAATCAGATTCGACCACCCTCCCTTTGTTCCCTTCACCATTCTTTTTCACAACCAATCCCAATCGACCACATTTCACTTTGTGACTATTATATAAGGTCTCCTCTCCAATATGCCTTCAGTTATTGTGTGTTACTGACGATGGTTTGATCACCGAAACCGGTATAACAGTGTTTTTTGCGTTTTTCGTGTATTAGTGGAAATAGACTATTTTTCAATAACTCCGTTTTTCTTTGAAATGGGTTTCCACGATTTCGTCGCGAGTGATTTAGTTCGTAGTCCTTTGCTTTATTAGGACAATCTTAATATCTACATGGAGTGGTATATGTATAGGGGAACCACGGCAGGGTTGCCTTGAACGCCTTAAGAATAATAGCTCGATTTGATCAGGAATAGTAAAAAGGAAAAATTTAGAGCTATAAAAGAAAATTGAATGGCCGAAGTGTATATTCATAAAACAAAGGGTTATTTAAAAAAAAGGAAGTTAAAAAGAGGATTCCTTCAAGAAAACCTCAGAGCTCTTCCTTCTGGAGAAGCTCTCAAAAATATAAAGTGGAGGGGGTACCGAAGATAAATCTAGCACGTGCCCACCAACCATACTCTGCTACCATGTAATGGATGAGGGGTTTAACTTCGCCGCCCATACAGTATAGTTCCCCCTCTCCATTCTCAAGAAAGGTAGGGAGGCAGTGTGACAGCTGCCCCCGGAGACATTGGTTTGATTATAACACAATGCCTCCAGGAGTTGACGATTGGTTTTCGTGAATCGACGCCCCTTCAGCCGCTTGTCAAAAAGATCAGGAAGAGCCAGGATCCAATATGGGCAGGATTCCAATATACCGTCACACTCCTCCCCTTAAAAACATACTTCTTTGAAGAAGAAGTATGTGAAGTTAATAGTGACACGAGGCTGAAAGTAGTATGGAGTTCTGATTCAGGAATGGTTCATCTGAAAAACCCCAAAGCTGATAGCTTCCATCGTAATGGTACTAGTGCTAATTATTTACTGGTGGAGAACTTAGCTCCTACAAACTTTGTACGGGTAGAATTGGAAATAAAGAAACTAAGGATTAAACTAAAGAATACGGCATTGAACGCCAGGCATTGAGTGCCCTAAAGAGAGAAGAAATAAAATTGGGTGGCATTGAGCGCCTTAAGGGTAAATGTCATCGGTTTAGTTCCAAGAAACGCCACCACGCCGCACTTCAAAATGAGCCAATCCAATATTAGATTTATCTCTTGAAGGGTCAACCGATTTTCAATCTGTAAAGTGTTCCGTAATAGTCATAATAAGCAACCTCAAGTGGTGACATTCAGTTTTCAATTTAAACAAATATTTTTTTCACGGAATTTTCGTAATTTAAATTTTTTTTTTTAAAGCAACTAGCATTTTGTAGAACAAAAAACAGAAGAATCCAAATCTGTTTTCAGATTGAAGATCGGATCATTAGATCGAACGGCATTTGGGAAAATTACTATAACAGTAGGGGCATATTTTTAGTTCCTAATCCTCAATATGGGCATACCTCGCAACGTTGCCCTTCCTTTCCCCTTGATGTGAGCCAGCAGGCAGACTGAGTTAAGATTGGGCACGTCTTTTTCCTTCTATGTCTATTTCTTCAACTACAAGATTTGCTTGGCAGAAATAGTTGGCTGCTGGATCAAACCGGGATGGAGCCAGATTTTGGCAGAATCATGTCGGGGTAACAAGAAGGACGCTTGGTTTTTAGCTTCTGACTGGTATCCGGTTTTCTTAGTATGATTTGATTTTCTAAATTATTATTTTCTAAGCTCTGCGACAGGAACTTCCATAATAAGTCATTCAATACCTAATGATTTGCAGCGTACTCATAATCTACCAAACTGTATAATTAACTAAATAAACTCAACATAAAATGAAGGAAGATCAATAAAAGCTTCAGGAAAATTGCATTCGATAACTATATTACGAGTATATTGTCACAACGCTATTATCAGTTTCAAGATTCACAACTAACGTCCACGGAAATATCAATGACAACGACCGACGATAACAAATACCTTGAGAATGAATATACCAATATAATAACGAGAATTCAAAAATTCATCAAAAATAAGCTGCTATTAGAATAACAATAATAAGAATGCAACATAACGAGAGTAACAAGAACTTTTTGTTTGCACAGACGAACTTTACAGTACTATTTCAATGAATTTTATCCAACCCATATACATATATATTATTGATCCAACTTGCGCCTAAACGAAAAACCTACTTTCAGTTTTCGGGTAGTTATAGGCGTTATAAGGAATTGGCTACATAATTATATTTGCGCATGTTCAACAAAATGCTACCATTCGAATTTGGTGAAACTTATACGAAACCTTCAGGGTCTCATTCTAGATACACCCTCCAAATTTAAATTCTTTGGTATGATTATAAGGTAGGTAGGTTGTTGTGGGCTGCACAAGGATTACACGTTCGCGCATGTGCTAACAAAACTTACAGAATTCTTTCAATGATTTTGATATGGGACTATCAGTGACCCAACCCTCCTCTCCAATTTTCAGCTCATGACGAACATGTTAACCAGTTGCTCACGGGCTTTATAAGGAACTGACCACAGACAGAGAGCCACTGAACAAAAAATGTTCCCTGATGTCTGAAAAGCAAAATGCTAGTGGAAATTACATCTGAAGAATGTATTTCTTTTTCGACTCAAACACTCCTACATTCGGTAGTGCGGAAGTAAAATTCATCATTTTCCCTGATCGTCTAATCTACTTCTAAATGATGCGAGCATTCACATTGCTACCCCAATTGGGACCCATCTCTACCGTCCGCGTCTATGGAATCAATAATCCTGATGGAAGCATTTCATCAAAGTCCATGGAGCAGAACATAATATATGCAGGGTGGCCACTCGATCAGGATTTTCATTTTCCCTGACTTTTCCCTGACCGTTTTGTTGATTTCCCTGACTTTCCGACATTTTTGCAGCCCGACTCTTCCACCTTTTTCCCGATTTCCCTGCTTGAATTTAAGCATATTCCCTGTCAAATTTAAATGTCTAAAGGGTAAATAAAATGGTAAGTTGACTAAATATTATATTATTACACTGAAGGATTCATGTATTAATTTATTAATGTGCTAACCTAAATAAATTACTTATCTAGAGGCGCGATCGAGGCACAAGAAACGCCAACCATCGTACAGCAAAGCGAACTACCAAGCGTCAGCACAAAAAACGCTGCAAATCCCAACACAACGGCTCACTATTTTGTACAGAACACCCTTCTGTTAGTTAGGGATCACACTGCTCTGTAAACAACACCCTTCTGTTACAGATCAAAGCTCTCGGTATAGATAGCCGTTCCATATAGGGCACAGACCCTCTGGTAGCTCAGTACCTAACTATGTAATCGTTATCAGGTACCTACCTAAATCACGTGTTGAATGTTGCTAAAATAATTCTATCAACGAAAAACAGTAGCTAAAATGGCAAAAAGAATAAATAAGTTCTGAAGGGAAATTGTTGATCTGGAGTGAGTTCAACAATTCACTCCAGACTGAACTTTGATCCCGGTAGGGTTTCGGTCTCGGGAACTTTGGCGTTACAATCCGTCACTTAGACTATTGCGCTACAGCGCCCACCTGGCCGAGAGATCAGTGATGTACACTCAGCTTGATGCCTGCATTAACCCTGCTCTTTATGGCAAATAACCCAGCTCTTTATGGCAAGTTGTATAGCAAATTTTATTTCAAAATCGTAGAATGCTCCAGATGGTCTCAAAAATTCAGAAAAAGAATCAAAATATTTAAAAATGCGAAAAACCCACACTTCAATATAAAATTTTCCAAGATAGGGATTCTCTAGACATTTCAACCCGTATTTTCACCCCTTATGCCACGATTACATGAGGCCAGTAGGCAGTACAGCTCGCTGGCACGAATTGGAACTGGAGTGGCCTGAAACCTACTCCTCAAGCCAGTGGACTGGCACGGCATTTTTCGAGTGGAGTGGCCCGCCGCTGGCCTAGTGGTGTTTACATGGAGCCAGCGTGCGGCCTCCCAACTGGCCTCGTGTAATCGCGGCTCAGAGTTGGGTGACAGTAACGCCGAGCTTTGAAGATCAACTAGAGCCCAAACAGGACCCATATACCAAATTTCGTCAATTTTGGTTTGTGAGAACTAAGGAAAACGCTGCGGATGGCAGCAGCGGACGGAAATATTTTTATTCTACATTCGTATTCTAGGTCCCTTAAAACGTAAAAAGTGACATTTGGTGGGGGGGGGGGGGGGTTCTAATAAACCAAAATCCGTCATAAAACAATTCAAGCCTGAACCAACCACATGCCGCACTCTGCTCGACACAGCTTGATTGCACTAAGATCCGACAATGCAAAGACACTTCATAAGAACTGAACTTGCCTGATATTACAGCTCGACAATCGAAAATCTCCGCCCGCCGCCCATGCCCCTACAACTTTCTTTGGGATGGAACATCGATGGTCGATATTACTGAAACATCGATGTTTTGACTTCGATGTTTTACCATCTTATGTTACTGATAAAGCATGAAATTCAGGTAATCCATGAAATAAATGAAATACCTAGCTATTCTATGGAATAGGAGTTCTGACTGAAATCCCACAAGATAGGACAGACCAACAACCTTATCCTCCCCTTCACTTCCTTTGTTCCCCTAACCCCAAAATACCTTTCACTTCCTTTGTTCCCCTACACACCTCTCACTTCCCCTTAAGTAACCAAGTTTATATTAATGTTGGAGGGATCTTCTTTTCACAATTCTACTTAATGGGAGTTTGAGGGACGACCGAGATTCAGGTGTGTTAGAAAACGTTATTTATCAAAACACAAGCTTTTGAATGCCCTCAGACAGTAAACCTTCAGGTGTACCTATTGGACAATGTATGAAACTGATGTTAAAAACTATAGCAAGTGAGATCTGGGTAAGTAATCTATGGCTTCTCAAAAAAAAGAGACTGACATAATTATAGCTACTGTATTGTTTTGCATTATATTCTAATAGAATTATAACTTAGGAAACAAAAGTAACCACGTAACCATCAAGTAAACGAATAATATGGAATAACCGAATCTACCCATCAGCAAAAAAATTCGGTTTATAGGTCCCATTTGGGGTCTAGTTGGTCCTCGAAGCTCGGCGTTAATGTCAGTCATCCCTAAAGGGTGAAAAATAGGGGTTGAAGTCTCCATAACGCCGTTTTCTCGATTTTTTTACGGTTTTAAATAGTTCTCGAACTTGGGAGTTTCAAGACCACCCGGAGCATTGCACGTCCAGCCGATCGTTCACATAAGGCCCAGAAGTTTGCACCGACAGGCATTTTCAACAGGATGGTGAATGAAATTGTATACATTTAGCCCAGATATCATCACTAGGGACGCGCTAACAATTGGGAATTGGCCCAAGATCATCATTGCTAGGGAGCACATGATTATATTCACAGAGTATGAAGTCGAGCTGGTCGTACTGTGATATTATTTCATTTGAAAAATGATGGCTCTTTTGGAGTTTGTTGATAATTTGGAGTTTGTTGTGAATCTTGAACAAACGTTGAAGTATTATTGATGGGTAAATAATTACACAATGGTAAATTATTACACAACGGTAAATTATTACACAACGGTTCATTATACCATGTACGTAGAAGGGGCTGGAGTTTGTTGGTAGGTACGTTTGCAACTTTTTTCACTCCACATCAACAATCTACCTCCAGAACTTCATTATTTGCGTTTCTTTTTGCCATTTTAGTTACTGTTTGTCATCGACAGAATTATTTTACCAACATTTAACTTGTGATTTAGATAGGTAGGTACCTAGTAACAAGTAGGTACGGGCTAGGCACTAACCTACGGTCTGCAATCTACATAATATGTATAGAATAGTACACATATTATATAGAAGGGTTATCTATACGGAGAGCTGTGATCTGTAACAGAAGGGTATTCTGTACAAAATAATAAACCGTTGTGCAGGGATTTGCAGCGCTTTTCTTTTAAGTAAAAGATCTCAGCGAGTGCTTTCCGAAAAGGTGCTACATGAGAGATATCCGATGATCAAAAGTGGGTGATAAACAAGTGGAAAGAAAGCGAAATGACGTCACAGGTAGCTAAAGGCCCTCACCCCCGCGTCGGTCTGGAGTTGAGATGAAAATTGGTAGTTGGTTTTCAAGGTTGCTCAATCCGATTCGGAGATCAAAAATAAAAAAATTGCCAACTATGTTTAGATTAATTTATTTCATTTCAAATTCCTTATGTAGGTACATTCAAGTTTCGGTTTTTCATTCCTTATCGATGGAGTTGCTGTTCTGCCTGGAAGTATCCCAGCTGAATCTCTCTCTTCTATTTCATCATATAATTCAGCTGGAAATCACCATTTAATGACGTAAAATCCGCAAAAAACTCGTGGAATCCGAAAAATTATTTTTCGTCATCTTTTTGGGCCCCCATCGTTTAGCGGCAGTCTTGAGATTGCAAACAGTCTACCTCTATTTATCATCAAGTGAAGCGATAAAAGAGATTTCTAGCTTCCCAAAACGTATTTCTAACAGTTCAGTTAACTAAGCGGGCTTTAGAAATGTAAGAGTGTTGAGTATTCCAGTGCACATATCAAAGCTTCGCGTTGTAACAGTGCGGGCTGTTCTCGATACATTTTTTCTTCCGGTGGAGACGGGATCGGTTTGGGGAAGCCTAATCGATATCTCTTCTTAACCGGTGATAATCTCACTGGTCTAGGAGGGGGACTCTCGAGGGTCCACTACTGTTACACTCCGTCACATGGTAGCAGAGCGTGGTTAGGTAGTATGCCCTGAGCACTTCACCATACTCCATCCACTTTTTGTGGGCTTACCAGGAAGATAAGCCCAAAGGTTTCCCAGAAGGATTCCTTTACTAAAAACCTGTCCCTTTGATAATACATACATCAATTGGCTTCCCCACCCCCTTTCACTCCTTTAGAGTGTCAGTATAATTAAAATATACTGAGCTCATTAGAAGGCGATTGATGCCATGTCACAGTTGACAAGTCCCAATAATTGTTCCATCCCAACGACGGTGTTTGATCACCTAGAGCAGTGGTTTTCAACCTTTTTAAACCTACCGCCCCCTTTAGGAGCTAAATATTATTCAACGCCCACCTAATGTGAAAATCCTCAAGTTTGGGTATGGAAAATTAGGGGGGGGAGGGGGGTTCCAAATAGTAAAATTCAAAATAGGAATAATGTGATTGAATAGACGACTAAAACAGAACGTAATTTACAAAAAGTCATTTACTAAATGTCGAGTCGATTTCTTTTAGCATGGACCTACCGGCCGAAAAACGTCACGACATGAAAAAGCGACCCAAAAAACGTTACTGACGTTCTTCCTTTTCACCGTCGGTGCTCCGTTGGTACCTACCAGACATTCCGTGGACATCTCGAAGAGGTATAAAAATGGGTTGTGAAAGGGAGGTTCCGGCACAACTTTCAACCAGTACGGTTGTGAAATTTTCTGTCGTTTCCCGGAAAACGCACGGGTAAAAATGGATTCTAACATCAGGATCTCCCATTTAGGACCCCACAGAACACGATGCAAAAATCTCCATCGAAATCCGTCCAGTCGTTTAAAAGTTGGGCACAACTGACCTTTTACCGTCGCATCGAACCTTGAATCGTCGTATTATCGGTATTTTGAGCAAGAGCACGTACACCCATGTTTCATAGTTTCATTCGAACGAACTATCGCGGCGGAATCGTGGAAACCCATTTCAAAGAATAAAAATTGAGTTATTGGAAATTGGTTTGTCTGTTTCCACTAATACACGAAAAATACGCCGGTTCCAAGCTATACCGGCTTCATAACAACTAATAACAACAACCGTAACAATAAATAGTTATTGTTTGTTACTGACGATGGTTTGACGATGTTATTAGCGATGGTATAACAGTGTATTTTTCGTGTATCAGTGGAAATAGACAACCTTTCAATAACTAATATTTTTGCAGATGACCTAAAGTTGTACACTACCATTCGAAATTCTGGTGATGCTCAGGTATTACAGGACAAACTGAACGATGTTCACCATTGGTTCACACTTAATGGACTCCAACTCAACTCAACAAAGTGTAACATAATTACTTTCGCTCGTAAAATTGCACCCTTTAGCTTTGACTATAAAATTGGCGGGTCACTACTTCATAGAGTTTCTTGTGCACGTGACTTGGGGGTTTTACTTGATGCATCCTTAACGTTTAAAAATCACTATGAGCAAGTTCAGCATAGAGCCTTACAAATGCTTGGTTTCATCATTAGGCTCACGAAAGATTTAAAAAATGTAAATTCCTTAAAGCTTCTATACTTTACCATAGTTAGATCTCGGTTAGAATACGCAACTGTTGTTTGGTCTCCCTTTTATCAAACCGACTGTCATGCATTAGAACTTGTTCAACATAAATTCCTTCGTCATATACTTAGCGTTTAAATTCAAACTGGATTGTGGAACTCATTTTAATTTTGATTATCAAGTTGCCTCAAATTTTTTAAATATTCAAACCCTTCAGACCAGACGTTTACAATTCGATGCTATATTTCTTGTCAAACTCATTTTAAATTTAATAGACTGCCCTGATCTGCTCTTCACTCTCAATTTCAAATTACCTTCCCACAATTTCCGTAACGTGCAAATTTTTACAACAGCTTTCCATCGCTCCAATTACCTCCGAAACTCCCCCATGTCACGCTTGCAGACTGTAGTGAATACTTTGTCCTGCGACTTAGATTTTTTCTTTCCAATTACCACTTTGAAAACTATAATTTACCATAAATTAATTACCTAACTTTCATTTAATAATTATATTTCATCGATTATTATTATCAAAACTTTGTAACTTGTATACAATGTTCTGTGTTCACAATATTGTTTTCTGATACTTACCTACTATGTTGGAAATGTTTTGAATTTATTACCGTTAGTCATATTATGTACCTGTTTTAAATTTTAGTATTCCTTTCCTATATTTTATTCAACTTTGTAATTGGGCCCTGCCCGTAAATTTCAAATAAATAAATAAATAAAAACTCTGTTTTTATTCTTTTTCATTCGAAGTAAGTACAGAGGCATTACCCGGGGTCAAGGGGTGGATTTGTTGTTGTTGTTGTAATATTAAGTAAATCAGTCACAGTAATGAACGCTCGATCGACGAGGTAGAAGAGGGAGGCAACTGACAGTTTTTTTGACGACAGTCCACACTCCAGCGTAGAGTTAACTGATATTAGCTTGAAGCCAAAATTCCATGAACCTACCATCATCCTGGAAACTGGCTTTCTACGTCTCATTAGTTGAAAGTTCAATCAATACTTCCTGAATCTCAACCTCTGTTTTCTCAATGTGCACAGAGGATTCATGACCCACTGAGGACAAAATATCCTCAAAACGTTCGGAAAAGGTCTTATGCAAAGATTCCAGTGTTCACAGTAAACTGTTTCATCAAAGGGATTTCAATATTCATATGCAGGATACTATTCACTATGCTTATCCGACAGGATTGAAAACTGGCAAATCACAACTTCGCTGCGGCCAAAATTCAGCTTGCACAAAGTGAGATTATTTTGGAAGGCAGAAATAACAGATTTCGTTTTTATTAAATTGAGTTCACCTTGAATTTGCGAATTGATTCCATTGAATTTGGCGAATTTATCGGTCAAGTAAGCAATATCGATTATAAATTGTAGCTATCGGACTCAGATGTACCTAAATACATCTCAAGCACAGAATCGAAAAGATTCCTAAACCTGTTGTAAAAGGTGTTGAAGTGTCCTGTTCTCGATACAGTTTTTCTTCCGGTGGAGACGGGATCGGTTTGGGGAATCCTAATCGATATTCCTTCTTAAACGGTGATAATCTCGCTGGTCTAGGAGGGGGACTCTCGAGGATCCACCACTGTTACACTCTGTCACAGCGTTAAGTTTGATTTCAACAATAATATACATGCAATATTATTAAATGAGTTGGTAATTACCGCCAAACTAGAAATTACGTGAAAGCTTTTCTCTTCTTCGATCAGCTCAGTGTCAGGGCAAGTGTCCAGTAGCGCATCCATGGTACTAGAGTACACTACACACTTGCCGAGTACTATCTTGACTTTCAATGAAGAAGCAACTGGGAATTTTGAATCAAAACACCATCAACTTGCTTCCTTGTCTATTGACTTTGACATTGATAATAGCGGAACGAGAGCACAAGCAGAAACTTGGCGGGAACTAACTTCATCCTTCTTATTCTTCTTCTTAATTGCTCCTCTTCTGCCCCAGATGACAGTATGGAACTATGCTTGGTCAAAGGTGTTTAAATGCATCTTCAATTCTTGTCAACAGCTTTTCTGCTATGATGCTGATGAGGAATATTAAATTTTAAACTTGACTTTGGCATTGTTGAGACATCGTTTTTTCAAATCAAGGAACCAAATTTGTGTGTAAAATGCCTATTTGCAGCGTACTTTGATGTAAAATGAGGTCTTATATACTTCCAGGACGAAACACTGAGAAGTTATAAGAAGTTATAGTAAATTCTAGGTGGCAGCTGTATTCCAGAAGAAAAGTTCTACTGCAAAATGCTTGTTGGAGCCACATCCATGTTGATGAGGTACCCATTAAATGCCATCTCTACTGAGGAAGTGCATGTGTCATTTCGCCAAAGGAATCGTTTTTCCTCGAACATTTGCGCATTTTCACAATAAATGAGTAGTTGTCTACATTGTACTGACATGGCATTAAATGTAGGGCAGAGTGGGGAACAGTAAGACAAGGGGAACATTGAGATTAGAAACATTTTTTTGATTTTTTTTTTTTTTAAGCCTAGAGGCGCGCCAGCGCCCCCATCATGATTTTTAGAAACTACTTAAGGTTCTCACACACTATGCGGGAACAGGACAGGAAACGCCATGGATAGGACGCGGGATGCTGGCCGGCTGCGGCTGTCCCGTCCTGCGCCTATACCCACACCAAGCATGACCTTCCTCAACTCTCTTTCCCCCACCACTTGCCATACTCCCCTCGTTTCAAGCTCTCCTAGTTCTCAAACAACATTTTTGTCCACGAGGTACTAATACCTAGTTCCCATTTGCTTCTCAGAGTGAGAGTGGTTTCATTTTATTGTGTTCGTCTGTCATACAAGTTTAATTTATCATGGTAATACAAACCTGTCAGGCTTTCTCTTTGATCTTCGTATCGTAATACAAACGGTGTGATAGATCATACAGCACTCTGTATTTTTTTACCTCTACAATGAGGTTTTCTTCACTAAATTCCATTCTCAACCAAACAACCTAATCTGAGGTGGATAGAAAAATGGTGACATAATTTATTGGGAAGGCGATTCCAGCTTATAACGGATCAGGCATCTGTGTCATAAATGTACAATCAAAAACACAAAGGTAAAATTGTTGAAGGTTTTATTTTATTTTAAGTGAAATAAGTGCTGAACTATTCACGAGAGAAAATGATTTTATTTTAATGAACGGCAGAGTACAGTTGATGGTTATTAGAGAACAATAAGAATAGAAGAGTGGAAAAAATCCAATGGTGACACAAGGCGCCTGCCTGCTTGATAGCGGAACAGCAGTGCTACCAACTTTAGTTTAAATTAATATTCAACATACCCCCCTTAATTTTGACTAAATTTGGCACAGTATCATTAAGAACACATTAAGACATGAGATCACACTGGTTCATTACATTAAGATCACATTAAGACAAATCAGGCATGCCAAAAAAAGCTTTCTCAACATATTCTGGTATTCATAATTTCAGTCTTAACTTTAACGTAGTTCGAGTCAAGAAAAACATTATTTAAAAAAACTAAATACGTACAAAAAAATGCAAACTATCATTATTTTAAGTAAAAAAGATGTTAAAATCACATTCATCATTTTATCATTGTCATTCCAAGAATAAAACTAACATTAAGGCAATAGGAGAAGTTTAACAAACAATTTTTGATCGGAATTCGTTGAATTTTAAAGCATTAAGAGGCTTTGTCAATAAATCAGCAATTTGCCTGTCTGAAGGACAATATTCGACTGACAATAAACCTTCAGCAAATTTTTCCGCTATGTAATGAAATTTCACATCAATATGCTTGCTCCTTTTGTGAACAACACCATTTTTAATCAGCGTAATTGAGCTTTGATTATCAATGTTCAATTTAACGCTTAAATTATTACTTGTCAGTTCTTCAATTAACCTTTTCAAATACATTAAATCCTTACAACATTCGGCTGCAGATATGTATTCGGCTTCTGTAGATGACATGGCGATGACAGGCTGTTTCCTTGAACACCAGGCAATGGGTCCACCACAGAACATTATGATGTAGCCAGTCGTGCTTCGTCTTTGTTCCGGGTCGTTGGCATAGTCTGCATCACAATAGTCAACTAGCTTATCACAGCCCTCATCTGTGTACTGAATTCCAAGCTGAGACGTTCCAACTAAGTATTTGAGAGTTTTCTTCATGTTGGCAACATCTTGAACACTAGGATTTTCATTGTGTCTACTGCCAAATGCGACAGAAAACGCAATATCTGGTCGAGTTTTGTTTGAAAGGTACAGAAGACTCCCTATGACTTCACGATAAGGAAAGTTGCTGCTGTCTCTTGGTGAATCTGAGATGGTGTTAGATCCAGTGGCAATTGGAGTGGGGGTAGGTTTTGCAGATTGCATACCGTATTTATTTAGTACTTGTTTCGTATATGTTTCTTAATTAATTGTTATTGTACTATCATGTTTCGTTATTTCAATTCCAAGAAATGTTTTTGGATTAAAATTGTAGACAATTTCAAAATTTTCTTGAAATGAACAAAGAAAATTTTCCATTTCTTGCTTGTTTTTACCGAGAAGGATCCCGTCGTCTACGTGTATGGCTAGAATCATTGATTTGCTAGCATTGACAAAAATGCATTGGTCACTTTTTGTCGAAATCAGGCCATTATCTTGAAGAAATTTCTTCAGTTTTTTATTCCATTGAAGAGGAGCTTGTTTTAAGCCATATAAAGCTTTTCTGAGCTTACAGATTCCTTTTTGATATCCTTGAGGTAGGTACATGTAAATCGTTTCTTGTAGGTCTCCATAAAGAAAAGCAGTTTTTACATCGAACTGCATTATGTGAAAATCCTTTTGGGCACCTAGAGCAAGAATGACTCTCAGTGAACTAGCACTGACAACTGGACTGAATGTATCAAAAAAATCAATTCCTGCTCGCTGTTGACAGCCTTTGATGACAAGTCGGGCCTTATGACGTCCGTTGTCCTTAATTCGAAAAACCCACATGCTTGAAAGAATTTTTGACCCATCTTCTGAGTCGACCTCTTTGGAGTCCGCCATCACCCATGCACAGTTCTTCTCAAGTGTAGACTTTTCTTCTTCAATAGCAGCTAGCCAATTTTCTTTGTCAGGCCCTTTGACAGCTTGGTCGTAGGTCAGCATGACATAGTCCTTGAGATATGTTGGCGTGGTTTTCTGGCGTTTTCCCCTTCCGAGTTCTTCTTCTTGAAGGTTTTCTGGAGAGTTGTCTTCGTTATTATTTGTAGTCATATTTGAAGAATCGGTTCTAGAATCCTCATTACTTTCCAGCGTTTCTTCGTTTTCTGAATCGGCATAGACGAACGTATCAGATAGACGGAACACTTCTTTGCATTGAGGGGAGTGTTCTTTGAAGCGAACATCTCGTGAAACGACGATTTTTCGTTTTTCTGGATCCCAAAGACGATAGGCGTTTGAAGAGTAACCAACAAGCGTATATTCTTGGCATCGCTTCTCCAGTTTTCCTATGTGCCGGAGGTCCTTGGCATATGCGATGGAGCCAAATATTTGAAGATTGGAAAGGTCTGGTCGTTTTCCATACCACATTTCGGCAGGTGTTACTTCCAGAGCAGCTGTAGGGCATCTGTTTAGCAGGTAGCATGATGTTTGAAGAGCCTCACCCCAAAATTCTTTCCCAAGTCCAGAGTCGAAAAGTAAAGCTCTTGTTTTGTCTAACAGCGTCCTGTTGAGCCTTTCAGCATTGCCATTTAGCTGGGGCGTCCTTGGAGTAGTGTAGTCAAGTTCCAATCCTCTACTCTGGCACCAAGATTTGAATTTTTCTCCGATGTATTCGCCCCCATTATCACAGCGAATTTTATGGGCTTTCAGAGACCACTTGGCTTCAGCAGCTTCAATAAATTCTTTAAGTTTTTCGGGTACCTGGAACTTTCGTTTAATTAGGTACACCATGGAGAAATGAGACCAATCATCCTGACAAGTCAGAAAATAATGGTTTTTGTCCCACGTTTCAGTTTCAACTTGACACACATCAGTGTGTATCAGTTCAAGAGGTCTGATGGCTCTAGTTCGATTGTTTTTGAATGGGGTTCTTGTTTGTTTGGCTTGGGTACAAACGACACACAATTTTTCAAGATTTTTTATGTCATTATCAGAAATTTTCATTCCATGGGAAAGGGAATTCAATTTTTGAAGGTTTTTATGTCCTATGTGGGCAAGTTTCCTATGCCACAATTCGGCATTGTTTTTAGGACTTGAGAGAAGGGCTTCTTGATTTTTCAAGAAATTTACCTTGTACAGGCCTTCCTCAGTTTTGATACCTTCCATATTTTTTTCACCTTCCTTTAATATTTCAACTTTGTTTTTTTCAAATTTTACTTCGCCACCGTTGTCAGTGATGGCATTGACACTGAGCAAATTTTTCGTAAGATCGGGAACGAAAAGAACTTCCTTGAGGGAACAGTGATCACCTTTACACTGACCAACACTAACAACCTGCATCGCCTGTCCATTTGCTACACCAATTTCTGAATTTATGGAATGTGTCCCCGTTAGAAGAGAAGCATCATTAACCATATGGCGTGTGCATCCAGAATCTACGATAAAATCGGTGGTTTTGGTCATACGAATGTCACTCAAGAATGCAACGTCACGGGATTTTGCACCTGGACGATAAAAACAATTGTTTTCCGGGTGGTTCGTCTTTTTACAGTAAGTGCACTGTTTAAATGTCCCCTTGCTGGTAGCTTTAGTTTCTGAGTTCTTTTGGTTGTTATTTTTCCCACTGTTATTATGTGTCGAATTTTTATAATATTTCTTCTTGTTATTTTTATTTTCTTGCGCGCTGAAAGCAACTGGCGTGTCTTGGCGTGTGTCGTGAAGTCGAGATTCTTCGGCAATCAAACGCGATGTCAAATTTGTGAGTGTCTGTTCACCCTGTGGGGTTGACTCCCAGGATGTACGAAAATGTTTCAAATGAGCCGGCAAGGTCGCTAGAATTTTTGCAATAACCTCGTCATCTTCAATGTTTTTCTTTAAATTGGACAACTGATAGAGTAAATTTACCAATGAACTGATATGAGACGCAATATCGGGACTATCCCCAAACTCTGCGCTAAAAAACTTAGTAAGAATTTCGCTCTTTTGTTGTGTGTTGTTTCCCTCATACAGTGTACAAAGTTTGGTAAACATGTCTGCGGCAGTTGCACAGCTCAGAAGATGCATAGTTATCTTTTTGTCGATGGTTAGCACAATTATTTTTTTGGCCTTATTGTCCATCTGAGGCCATAGGGCTTTTTCTTCTGGTGTGTCGGTCGGTTTACATGTATATGATCCGTCAACAAAACCCGACAAACCACTAGAACCAAATAGGATATTGACATGGAACTTCCAAATTGCGAAATTTGTCGTACCAGACAATTTATCAATGTGCGAAGTATCATAATTTGAGGTTTTACTGTCGTTTGAAGTCATGTCCAAAAAATAGCAACGCTTACCTTGAAGTTTCAAGTCGAAAGGTAATGTTTCAAGAAACTGGAACCAGCGGAAAACACACTCACTGAAACGTTTTAACACAACAAACTTTTCGCGACTTCACAGACTTTTCTGGGTCCATACACCTGTTGAAGGTTTTATTTTATTTTAAGTGAAATAAGTGCTGAACTATTCACGAGAGAAAATGATTTTATTTTAATGAACGGCAGAGTACAGTTGATGGTTATTAGAGAACAATAAGAATAGAAGAGTGGAAAAAATCCAATGGTGACACAAGGCGCCTGCCTGCTTGATAGCGGAACAGCAGTGCTACCAACTTTAGTTTAAATTAATATTCAACAAAAATAAGGAAAGACAAGGTCTTGAAATGACGACTAGAACTGGCCCCATTCACATACGACATAGTTTAAAGACCTGGACGAGAAAATGATGCTGCTGACGCTTTTTCGCGCGTCTCTTCTTCAATTACTACTGCATATGGCAGTGAGAAACTGCGGAAAATACATAACGATATTGGGCATCCTGGCATCACTCGAATTTACCACCTTATACGAAGTAAAAATCTCCCATTTTCAATCCAGGAAATCAAACAAGTCATCACAAGTTGCCCTATAAATCAACCCTCGATTTTACCAAAAGCCACCTGGCACTCTCATTCATGCTACTGCTCCGTTTGAGTGTCTCAACCTGGACTTCAAAGGTCCGATACCCTCAACTACCAGGAACAAGTTCATACTCACCATTGTAGATGAATTTTCACGATTTCCTTTTGCAATTACCTGCCCTGACACCTCTGCTGCCTCAGTAATTCAGGCTCTCAACACTGTTCTCCATCTTTGGAATGCCCAGCTACATCCACACAGACCAAGGCCCAGGTTTTATGTCCAGGGAGTTGAAGGAATTCCTGAAGTATTGCTACCAGCCGCTCCTCTCCCTACAATCCTAGGGGAAACTCCCAAGTGGAACGATATAATGGAATCGTTTGGAAAACCATTTCATTAATACTCCGCACTAAAAATCTCAAGACAGGAAACTGGTAATCTGCAATACCGGACGCATTGCATTCTACTCGATCCTTGCTTTGTACAGCCATCAATGTCACACCCAGCCCAATTGGCTTGTGAACCATGGACCCGTCTTCATCCGACGGCAGGACCGACAAAGTAAATACAAACCTTTAGTGGAACAAGATCATTTGGTGGAAGCAAACCCGGATTATGCCAGAATCAGGTATCCTGATGGGAAGGAAACCTTGATATCAGTCCGTCACTTGGCTGCTCCACCCGAAGTTCTGGTTCCCAAACCTGATAATCATGCTTCTGCTCCTACTCTTACCTCGTTCAACGACCATGCTATGGGATCTGATGTAGGAACCTGTGCTCCAGCCTCTCAAACCATGCCTCTTGATGTTTCTTCACTTGGGCCCCAGGAGTTAACTGAGGTTTCTGCTCCCCCAACACCAGACCAGCAGGCAGTCTGCCTGCTCGGCAAGTGAACACACCGCCTCCTTGGCGTTCCTTAACACGTCCCGTGCGGATCACGCACCTGGCGCGTGATTCAGGTTTTCACTGTCAGGCGGATCACGCGCCTAGCGCGTCAGGAGTCCTTCCTAATTCAAACTCGTTTTTCTTTTCGTCCGCTCGGTAGCAAAGGTCCCGTATTATTTTTACGTGCTAGAAATGAGTCTGAACTGCCGACAGATGGCGCCGTTTGCGGTTAGAAGATGTGATTCACATTTTTTGGGTGGTTTTACAAGGCAGACATTCTGCAGTGATTTCAGTGGTTGTTTCTCACCTTTTGGCTTCATTTTTTTACGTGCATCATATTTTCGTCGTGACAACGTCAAATATTCAAGGTAAGTTTCAATATATACTTCCTAAAAATGCATGATCTCATTTGTGAGACGTGTGAAATATCAATTTTTGCTTTCTGTCACCGTGCACTTGTTCCCCTAGGTTCCATTGTTCTTTTCTCCCTTTTTATTTTCAATATTTTCATGGAATAAAAACCCTTTCAACGTGGTTTTGTTGGGTTACTACACCGAAGTATTTTTTTGAGTAATGTTAGGCACCTACTAACTATATTATTTCCAGATGACTGACTTACTGCCCTTCGAATATTGAAATTTATTGACTGATTTATTTCTATATTTTTCTATGTGGGATGATTTTAAAATTGACTGATTTTTTTCTCTATTTTTCTATTTGATATGATTTCGAAATCGACTGATTTATTTTTATGTGTGATAAATATGATATCACGGTGATTATAATAATTTTGAGTACCTACCTATTTTTCACGAAATAAATACATATTTGTTCCAATTTATATGAATATTTTTCTTTCAAATCAATACATTTTCCCTTATCTCACATTGAAGCTCCAAAATCGCGTAGAATTATTATCCTAGGTGATGCGACAGGATGGAAAAAAGCAAGAAAAATACCCTGGGTACCCTGTGATCTCACCCACCAGGCGGATCACGCACCTGGCGCTGACTAGAATAATTCTAAGTAATTCTATCAATAGTGACTTTTATGTGCCTAATAACAACTATTGGAAGAATACTGAAGTGTTTTGTAAGAAAAAATGGTTCAGCTTGGGGAGTTGTCATTAAAAAAAAATCCGCAGTGAACGTGTTAAGGCCCTGTTACACGATCCGATCCTGTCAACAGGATCGGAAGCTCCGCCATCCCGTTCCTATTTCACCCCCCACCTTCCGACCCCAACGATCGCCGTTTACACGCCCCTGTCGCCGCTGCCGGTTCGAAGGCTCTCCTTCACCTACAGTTGCGTGAGAAAATTATTAATAATACCTATCTAATCATAATAATTATCTAATCATAATATATTATAATACCTAATAATTATCTAATCAGTGAACGAAAATCGAGGAAGAGGAGGCCTACTAGAGTAGCATAATAAAATGGAAACCTGATGAGTGGTAGGTAGGTAGGTACCTACCAAGTAATAACATAATGAAAATAGAGTATCATAACAATACACCAAAAATGTTAATCTCTCCAAATTTTTGAGACTAACACATTTCAGTAAAATGTATTTAAACAATTTGAAGTTTAATGTAATTATTGATTTACCTATAGTAAAAAAATGTTAGTGGAATTCTACCAAATAAGAGAAATTAAAAAAAAAGGAACAAATGTCGGTGGTGATTCGCTCATAACCGCCCGGACACCTCCTCTCTAAAAATCGGCCAATTTCAGAACCATGAAGTACTACTATACTCACTGGAAACCAGCACAGGCGAAAGAAACGAAATTTTTCCACTTCATGGAAAAACATTGAATCATGGATATGTTTTTGGGCGCTGTATTTTCACATCCACTTTTCAATGTTTAGGTTCTACCTTCCAATCGCTACCTTCCAATTCGTTCAATAAAACGGTTTGTGCTCATTTCATTATTGTTTCGCTGGGTATTGTCGGTAACTACACACGCACATCTCCAAATTGTTTATCGGTTGCAGCGTTGCATTTTTTTCGGTCGCAAATTTTAGAATGACCCCCCAGGGCAAAAACATATCCATGTTAATTCGTTCTTCCACAATGTTTAACCGTTTCATTTGAGTAGGTACCTATTTTAGTTTGAAAAAAAGTTTTCATTTTTCATTGGTTTTAGTTTAAAAAATGCTCAACTCCTCACAGGGGTGGTACCTAGTTTGAGCTTATTATACTCGATACATTTCATTATACTTAATATTTATCGTATAATAAACGATAAATATTAAGTATAATTAAATATATCAAGTATAATAAGCCGACACGAAAGCCGGTAACTCCTTCTACAAAAGAAAACAATTGAATACGTGACGAATACGAAAACACAATTGAAACACATGTAGGTACCTAGTACCTACCCGAGATACAAGTTGTTTTGCTGTGATAACCTATCACGAGAGCGGGAAAACAACCTCAATCGGACGAAACAAGTCCGATGATCATTTACACCACCCTTTCGCAGTGACGACAACCGGACAACAGGAAAGGGCAGTGGAGCACCGGACGTCGGAAGGAATTTCCATCCGACCTTCCTGCCGCTTCCTAAGTAGGAGCCCCGCCACCATCGAAAAGGAAACAAGCGTTCACACGCTCCTTTTGCTAGGATCGGGAGGGCGGAGCTTCCGATCCTGTTGACAGGATCGGATCGTGTAACAGGGCCTTTAAGGAATAGAAGACAACCTGCCCATTTGAGCGATTATGAGCTGAATTGAAAAAGAAGGGGTGAATGCGATGATGTAGGTACGGACATCGAATACAACAACAACTACTGTAACCTGTGTTAGTGTAACCTACCTGCGCTCAGTGCTGTTTTGCTTAATGAAACCAATATAATCTTCGTTCTGACTTTCTTATTTTTACCACAACTGCACAATCTCTGAGCCGACCCTTCAGGAATTCATCAAGACCAACCTTAACCAAGATACCTTCAAACTTATTTTTGATATCATCCTCGAAGCAGGAATAATAGTATAAACAACCAATCCATCAATATTTCACTTTACTTCAACAGATTTCCCTCCCTCCGTCAACACCCATACCACACTCCCTTTCGCAATACTATCCAGTACCCACTTACAAAGCCACCCGCAGCAACCAGCAAGTCATACCTACAGTATCAGCCACAACGAAAAACTGCAGCAAGCTACATAAAAATATATACCAAGAAGACTACAACGAAGCCTACCTATTGCCTCGCATGGCATGAAAGCTGAAGGCAGATGAACGGAGAAGCTCACACACACATATTGTCAGCTCCTCCGTTGTCAGTGCCTTTCTCGTTATAATATATAGATGTTCGTTTTAATAAGAATGTTTATAATATTAATTTGTAACATAGTAGTGCCATCGTGTGATATGCAATTTAGTGCGCCGATCATAGATTAACCTGAATCGTCCAAGTTCCTCAACTAATCTGTGGCTTGGTTATGTTTCAGTCATAATTTTCACTGGATTTGTTTTGCTTGGTTTGTTCGGTGAAAGTAAGCACAAAGATAGTAATTTCTACTTCTACGAACTTACTCGCCGTATAGTAGTGAATTTTCATCGACTTTTGGTGTGTGCAAATTACTACCTACCAAATTTGAACACTCAGTTCAATGTAAATAACCGACCAGTAAAACCAGTTGTAACGACGTCGCTCATCACAATATTTCCAACCTCAGCAGGTTTAACACCTCTAAACAGCACCCTACTCAAAATTCATCCTCAAATCCCTCCTCTTAACGGATTACCAGCGTCGAATACCAACATTAGAATTGATTAATGTTGACAGCAAAACAATCAGCGAACCGCACAGAGCTCTTTGTCAACCCCATTATAATATCAGATAATTTGTCTACCCTAAAGATATGAGACTCCCTTTTCAATTTGAACAGCTCATGAAACACCTAGAGCCCAGTATTGCACCATGTGGTAAATTCTTGAACATCTTAGCATCAGATCTGAAAATTTTCAGCTTCATGATAAATTGGGCCTCGTTCTACGCCTACGCAACCAAAAATCGTCAATGCGTTCATCGACCCCCCCCCCCCCCCCTCCCCATCAATCATTCTCCTGCTACATTCAAGTTTTACTTTCTAGTTTCACCCGAACTTTATATATGGGTTAGGGTAATTGATGTTTCTTTGGCGATCTTATCTCTGTCAAGATCATACGTCCTCATCGTGCAGCCTGGGCGTCTCCGGTGTGATGGTTGCGGATCCCGCTGGTAACCCCTGTGAGGCCTCTGTTACCCTTGAGTCAGCCAAATGGATCCTCTGGTGCTGGAGTGCGGGGCCCATGCCAGTGGTTTTACATGCTCCACCCAAACGTCTTCCTTTATTATGACCAGAGCAAACTATAAGAATCATACCCCTCAGCCCACAGGCTTGAGGGGTTTTGTTGCTGGCTGGGGTATGAGAGGGAGTTGGGGACAGACCAGTTGAAAGTGACCATCTGGCAGGCAGGAGGCGATACGTCTGAACGCATTTTGATTGGGCCAGTGGTTGCAGGCTACTGTCACCACTCCTGTTCATCCTAGTTGTATGTACGGCACTGGGCAAGCTGCCAAGTGATTTTGGGATTGATCACGCCCCTCATCTGCGGGTGGGTGCATTGGCATTTGCTGATGATATTATCTTACAGAAACCTGCAAGCAGATCACCCTAGATGAATTCACTGAGCAGCTGGGTTACTGTTATGGCCATCGAGATATATGGGCTTTTCATAAAAATCTGGTATAATTGGCTGCAGTTATTGTAACCCCAGTTTGTATTTTTTAATTGGCCCCTATTGTTTGATCTCAATATAATCTGCCTACACTAGTCTTTTTTTTTTAATTTCAAGTTTGGGTTATGTGAGGCACAGTCGTATCTCAAGTTTCATGGCCTGAGAGCATCTTTTCATTCACGTTTTCTAGTGTGCCCTAGTGTTTTCTAGTGCCCACCTCTTCTCCCAGCTCCTCTCGTCCATCTAGGACATTTGAAGAATGTGTGCAGAGCATTGTCTCTTGGTGCACTGCAGTACCCGCTCTTGGCGGTTGTTATCTCCCTATTGTGAAGGTAAGCCCAGCCTGTGGGTTTGTGTCCATGGGCTGACAGGAACCCATGGACACAAAAAAAGAGGAAGAAATTCACCTCGCCATGCCTCCTGTCCAGCCAAGGGCCGCAACTCTGGGATCTGTGTGTGGGTCCACTCCATCGACTCCCACTTAGTGGCCATTGCTTCAGTGTCTCCTGCCTCTCCTGCTTTTTGGTGGTTGATGATGTCGCTGAGTTGTCTTGGTGTGATGGGATGTGTGGATGTGGATGGTTATAGGCTTTGATGACAAGGGGTGGAAGTGAACATAGACTGGAACTCGTAGCGTACTTGATGAGGTAATATTGTTGGGTTTCTGTGTTCAAGTCTTTATTTTTTTCATCCTGTATGAGTGTCGGTGCATGGACTATGTGTTTTTGTAACATGTTGTTTTGCTGTTTTTCCAGTCTTTTAAATTCTGATTTTGAGCAGTTTCCCCAGGTTTTGGCTGTGTATGTCCAAAGCGGTTGGACAGTGCAGTTGGTGTCAAAGTTCTCATAATGGAATCTAGTTTCGTTAAGAAACATTACAAACTGCTTTTGTGACCAGTGCGCATATCCCATTATCTACCTGAAAATTATGTTGAAAAAGTTCCTGTTTAATTTAAAATTATGGAAAACATTTTGGGTATTCTAGTCTTGTTCAGAAAATATGCTATTTTTATAAATACCGGGACGTTTTTTATCCGATTCATGCTCACACTTTTCTCTCATCTCCTCATGTCAACTCAAGTTCTTCCAACACCGCAACTTTCTGTAAATGTTTGAATCCAATAAATCAGTGCAAAGGAACCGTGTTAGGGAATTTTATTCATTATTTGATTTATTCCTTAAACTCCCGAAGGAAATCTGGATTATGGGAAAATCAGGGAATTTCATTTGGATTTTCTTTTAGAGACCCTGGTATAGCAAAGAATATAATATTTATATTATGTATTATGTATAATATAATTATGTGAATATGTATAACAACCAGTATTTCGTGTTAATTCGGGTGGTCCTCAAGGGTCCCATCTCAAACTCCTCTTTCATTTTGTTTATGAATTATATCACTATAGTCTGGCAGATTTTTCTGTGTGCATGGGATCACCCTCTCCACACCACCATTTGAGTCGTTGGAGGGAGGTCAGTTACCCCAACCTAACGGTGCCAAACTACCCTACGGCCACCTTTCTCACTTTTGCTCTGAACCCATCAGGTTATAGTACATTATACATCACGCGAAAAAAATAATTGAAGAAGCTTGGGAAGCAGAGATTGGCCTAGAGCAGAATGTGCAACAGCTGATAATCCGCTTAGAAGAAAATGACTTCGACTCTGGATCCGAAGATGAAGAAGAGATGAGTTGTTCTGATCAAGAAAACGACCCCACACTTGAAGGAGTATACAGATTGCCCCAGAGTGATTGATGGTTTCTATTATTTATATTGTAGTAATGTTAGTGTACCTATACAATTCGTCAAATGCTGTTTTATAAGACTAAATAGTTTATAATAAAATGTTTAAAATAATGTTATTAACTTTCAATTGAGTTAGACCCTACTTTTTTGAATTCGAAGTTTGTCCAACATTTCATAAACTTTTGAACACATTAGATTTGGTCGATTTTTAGGGACAAATGTAGCGTGCATTAAATTTAGAAAGAATTGGAAATTGTGAAATTTTGTTGAAAATTTGCATGACTTGTTCACCTGACCAATTATTATAATGAGAACAGTCAATTTATGCACAGATTAGCATAGATTCGTATTTAAACTCTCGTATTTAAAATTTAAAATAGCACATGAAACATAAAAACTTGAAACATATTTGTTGTTTTGAGCCAGTTTTCAAAATTCTTAACAAATGAAAGAGTTCATAATTTGCCAAAGTTGGAGGTGAATCCTCGTATTACACTTTTTTTTCACGTAGGGAATTTTCCCTACTCTTGGTGGCCGTGGGTCCCCACAGATAAGAAAGAGGAGGGACGGTTGAGGGCTGAAGCCCACTTTCACCCATGCACAAAGAAAAATCTGCCAGACTATAATTGTTTTAAAAGAGTGTCTATTTGTAGATAATTTAAAAATTTATTAATATTTAAAAAGCCCAAGTGTTTAGGATTGTTTACTGTTGCTGCAAAGCACCGACAACCTTGTTGCATATTCTCTTGAGGATATTTGGTTGTGTAGAAATGTAATTTTAGTACTCCACTCAAGATCCACTCACATAATCCAGTATTATGTAAGTGTCAGTTGGAACATTCTGATCCAGTGAAAGGACTAGGTGCAATTCTTGACTCAAACCTTGATTTCTTCCATCATTTGAACTTCATTTAGAACAAAGCTATAAATATAAATGTTAGATTTTGTTTAATATACCTAAATTTTGATGTATTTATCCAAAATTTTACAATGACATTCATTGTATTCAGCAACTTATTCTAGTAAATTTCTATTGGAATTCATTTTCCTTCACTTCTATAGAATAATTTTTCAAACTGATGCATCTTTGGAAGCCATAGGTAGCATTAAATTTTATTGCTTATAATGTCTGATAATTTTATTGCTATTTGCTTTTTGATTATTTTATTTTATTGATTTTTGTTGCTTATAATGCCTGAGGTTTCTCAAGGATGTTAATTTTTGTCAGGTCAGATATATCCCGTATTCTATGTGGGCCCTCCCCCTCTCTTTTTTTGTCGCACTTGATGGAAGTTGCAGAAGAGGACTGACTGACTTTGGGCAACTTCGTTACATATGAGTTGGGTCAATAATACTGTTCTGGTACCCCTCTGTTGAATGATTTTGTAAGTTGATAGAATCGTTGAAGATATATTTGTTCCTAAACCTGTTGCGTTACACCATCAATTTTTCTTTGAGTGTCATAACTATCCTGCGAATGCTTATCTTCGTTTTAGAAAATTTTTGAAGACACCCGTGTATTCAGCCGATTTCATTCAAAAGAAATCACGCATATTGATAAGTTTCTTCCATATTATTTGTCGACATATTCCAGCAAAACAGTACAGGAACGGTGCAGTTTGTAAAATTTTACGGTGAGTTGTCTCACCAGTACTCCTCTGTAGTAAACTGATAAAAATGACTCCTGTGAATATTGGCAATTTTGAAATGGTTGTTTGTTCATTTTATATCCGAAGGTACTTGTCTAGAATTTCCGACGTAGGAGGTTGTGATCTTTCCAGAAATGGGTCATGAAGTTACAGTCACTGCAAAAATATTCGTTTTAAGACGCAACACAAACATGAAACGATACAAATATTGCAAATAGGTACACCTTGTAACTTGATTTACTTCAGTAATAGTGGTTTGGCGTTGCATGTCAATTCATATTGGTTTGAAATGTTCATGTTAAGTTTTATGACCCAGGATCTCGGAAGGGATTGCAAAAATAAAGTCAGTTCTACCAACTAACAGAAAATTATATTAAGGATAGCCGTGCTGAAAAAACGTGCTTTTGACAATACAGTCACTGTTGTTTGACGGTCTCGTATTGTTTGAATGGCTCCTAGTCCAGTAAAACTCATCATCTTGAAAGAAACTCGCATTGCCGTCTGTGTTGCAGGAGAACAATAATCTCTGTCGGTATTTGTATCAAGTTTTAAAGAAGAGACATTTTATCACCTAATTGGCAGCTAGTCTAATGAGGAGTGCCCGCGACCTCTGTTTTTATTACTTTCCCATTATTAAACGAAAGTAAGTTCCATTCTAAAAATTTTGAGACCAACTGCACTCTTCTGGGATGAGCAGTTCTTTTTCTATGAGCTATCAAAGTTTGGTCAACGAGTGCAATGTCATCGCACCCCTCATCGCATCGCCTGGGCGGGGCTCCCCTGCTCTATGTTACGTCATTCGTTGCCGAAACCTTGAAAGCCCATAGAAAAAGAACTAATCATCGTAGGAGATTGCGGTTGGTCTCGAAATTCTTAGAATATAAACCTACTTTAATTCAAAAATATAAAAAGAAGTCATGGGTATTCCTCATTTAGCATTGTACAGGGTGTGCCAGAAAGGATGAAGTGTTTTTTGCTTCCTCACTACTGAAGGTAGGTAAGGCTTATATTCGTGCAAGAAGTAAAATAAATAAATTAAAAGTTGTCCTTCAGACTAAATGTCCACTTGTTTTTTTGCATTTCAACGCTTTCTGAACAATTTTGGTTCTGCATCTGTCTGTCTGTGGTCAATTCCTTGTCCCGAGCAACAATACTAAATAAAGGTTCAATTTTGATGAAATTTTCAGGGATTGTGCGGGTTAGCCCCTAGACGGTCCCCTATGAATTTCATCACCGTAGGATCGTAGACGCATGCGCAAACGTGAATTTCATGAAACAACGATTTCGCAGTTCCTAATGGACCGATTACAGACGCTGAGCGGTTACTAAATAATATAAGGTGTTATGTGACTCACTGACACAGGTGTGACGCAACGGGTTGTATTATGACAACATTATAGGTAGTAATACCATTGCTGCATTGTGTATACTTCATTTATGTTAGTAGGTGTGTTTTTGATATATGACAATTCTCTGTACTAACATACCTATTCATGAAGCTGTTTATTATGTGCACATTCAGGTATTCAACATGTGGACTGAAGATTCACAAGACTTGATTACTCGGGCCAAGAGAGCTGTTTTCTATTGGTACACCCAGTATGAACTCATTCTCTGTATCAATATATTCGAGCCTTGGGAGAAGATGCTGTTGAGTATCCTTCACATTATACTTTTTTGTTGCTATGCCTACTTGGTGGTGATTTCCTGTGGACAACAACATGTCCTAGTAAGAGGGGAAAACGAATTCACTGTGTCAAAATGCATTCCGCATAGCAACCTAGTATGCATTGCCATAATGTAGGTAAAGCCCTTAAAATATATTTTGTGTGTTTGTTAAAACCTAATGTTGCGCACCCTCCATCACTTAGCGCACCAGCAATTTTATTGCCTGGACACATTGTTCATTAGGATTCTAGTAACATTCCTGCGTCCTAATAACTCTTAATGAAATGAAATAATAGAAAACTAATTCGTTGGACACTGTTGAAGGCTTTAAGAGAAAACTGGCTTCAGTAGCATGTATATTAATTTATTTTGGTATAACAGGTCTGGGCCCACTATGTGTACTTTAGTTGTTGAAGTTAGTGACATGTTATTAATGTTAGTGAAGTAATGGACGAAGTAAAACGTGTGTAAGAAAAAGGCGATTCAAAGAAGCTGCTTGCTTATGTCACTAGGATATAACGAGTCGACTGGTCATTTCCATCTGCTGCCACAGGCCAGCCAATCAGAACCCATATCAGTAAAACGACTCAGTCACCAGCTGGGCTCCATTTCCCCTACTCTATTTGAAATCTTTAAGTTATTGAAAGTCTCTCATAATGTGAAGGAGGCATGCATATCTTCCTTATTTAGCCCTATTATGGTCTGTCACACACTGAGAAAAAACGCCAACAGAATTCATTATAATTGCTTACTGTCACTGTAGAGGCGTTGCAGTCTAATAGCATCAAAATCAACTTTTCAAAGGAAAAAATGAAATACATGAACAAAATCAAAGGTCAACTTTTGAAGGAAAAAGTGAAATTACGTAATTATGTATGTGTTGGAGAATTTTTGTCAAAAATGGACAGAACGGTAATATGAAATGTGGTAGTTGAAGAAACAAAAAAAAACTCAAAGATGGAGTGAGAACATTGAAAAACCGCCGCAAAGTCTTTGTGAATATGGGTTTATTATTCTATTGGACATACCTACAGAAATGTTGGTCATTTATTGTTCCTTTCATGTGCAATAATAATTGAAATAGCTATTTTTGATGGTTTCAACCAATTTTGGCCCCATAAACAAGAATTAGGCTCCTTTTTTTACAAATTATCTTTGAACATTGATAGTGCAATTTAATGTCTTGATTCACATGTAGATACTAATTATAGTGTTATTATACAAATTTAAGGTAATTCAGATAATTTCCCAGGTTTTTGACTCATAAAAAATGAATTTTGGGAGCTGAACCTTTGTTACAACCTCGATTCTTCGCTCTTTGGTCAGAATCAACTTCATATTCCGTTTTCTCGCCCTAAAAAACATGGATGACGATACCTCAACTACTCATGTTCACTTAAACACAACAAAAATACCTCGAAAATCCTTATTTTTCACCAATTTTTAGCCCATAACACCCCTGGGTGTATTCCAGTCGGGCTGCGGAGCATCAGAGAACAACTAGGACCCAAACTGTGTGCGGAAGAACGATGATTTTAGAACGTACATTTAAGGCTGAAACTTCGTTAGAACCGCAATTTTACACTCTTTGGTCAAAATTGACTTGTTATTCGGTCTCTTCGTCCTAAAAAAAAACATGGAAAATGATACATCACAAGCTCATGTTAATAAAACACCAAAAAACCCTATTTTTCCACCCATTTTTCACCCATATCTTCCTTCGGTATATTACGATCAGGTTGCAAAGTTTTGGGACATGGGCCCAAATGGAGCCTGTGTGCGAAAGAACGAATTTTTTAGACCTAAAATAGAGTAGATATGGATGATACGGCGGACGAACATGGCATTTTTAGAATCTACGAACCTTGAAACGTAAAAGAAAAAATTTTGAGGGGGTGTTATAAAAAAATTTTGCTGAGCGAATACATAGATTTATTATTCACAGAATAATCAACCATAAGAAGAACAAAGTGAGAGAGGATGGTTGTGGAATGATGGAGTAGAGTGTAGGAAATGAGGAATATGAGTGAAGGGATAAAAGATGGATTATTTATGAGCATAAGAAGAATCTGTAGGGGATGGTCTGGCGTTGAACAAGGTTCCATTTCTTAAGAAGGCCCGTTGGCAGGCAGTTCCAAAATCCTATGCCACATACGATTGCTGGCATATTGAGTGCTCTAGTCTGTTAAGACATCCTGAGCTTATGAGATCTACATGATAATGAAGCTACGAACCTGGGACTTTTAGTGTATTTGTAAACGAAGCAAAGAAGGTCCAGTTTCATGAGTAATCAAACAACAACAAAGTTCCAATCATTGCAACATCAGCTAATGTTCAAAGTGGGTGAAGTTTTTATTTCTGATGATCTGTAGCGTTTTTGTAATAGGAGGGTCATTCAAACCGTACTCAAGTTTCCTCTGAGCGAATTTTCAAAGAATGAATCTATTGCAATGGGTCCAGAATTTCACAACATGATTGTTTGAATTTTTTGTAGGAAACTCCATTTCAGAGCATCCTGAATTCATCCCTAGATTTTAACAAAAATTTATATACCGGGTGTTCGGTTTAAAAACGACGAAACTTTGGGGATCGATTCCACAACTAATTTCCAAAAAAAGTGTCTCCTAGAGTTTTTTCCTGTAACCCCTTGTTTTTGAGAGTTTTTTCACTTCTAAGATTTTTGTCGTGGTTTCGACATTATCTCACTAAAATTACCATAACTCCCTTAAATTACATGGTGAACCAAAATTTGAGGATACCATTGGAAAGAACGTTAAATATTCTTTCAGATTCAATCATCAGCTTTTCTCTAAAGTCAAGAAAAACAAGCGTTTTTTGAACCCAAACTAAAATTTTTGTCATTTTTCATTTTTCTTGGCGATTTTCAACGGTATTTTCCAACAATATCGGCTACTGAAAAACATGAGCTCCACGGTGAAAACATCTAGGTACGTTTTATAAGCTTTCCAACGGTATTATTCAATTTTATTTTTAACGTCGTTGAGAGAAATCGGTGATTGAATGCGAAAAAAACGTGGAGTGGGAGTGCATTCCCACACATTTCGGGAACCCAGTTAGTGAGGAAACGAGAAATTTTCGCGACCAGGATGGGTTAAATGACAAGTACGAAGTGAAAATTGAATAATAATCTCTTTTTTCCTTCACATAAAAAAATAAAATAAAATAAATAAAAATAACTTCTTTCTACAAGATTTTACAATTTATAACTTCTTTCTACTACATTTTAACTTGTTACAGAAACTGTTCAAAATGCCCTCCACCTTGTTGTAAACAGATTCTCCACCTCTTGCGAACACCATCAACAGCGTCGCGCAATTCCAAACGATTTTGCTCCATTTCGGCACAACACAAGTTTATCCTGCTAATCAACTCCTCCCGAGTTCCGACATAGACGCTGTAAACTTTGGCCTTCAGGGTGCCCCAGTCGTAAAAGTCTAAAGGAGTCAAATCTGGGCTCCTCGCAGGCCACTTTACTGGTGCATACCACCCGATCCATCTGTTTCTAAAATGCTGGTCCAACCACTTGGTTGGTCCATTGTGGGCTGGACATCCATCCATTTGCCACCACTTAATATTCTGCCTCCTATCAAGAGGCGCGTCGTCCAATAACTCCATCAGATCGTTGTCCAGAAAATTTAGAAACCCTTATGAGTTGAGGCGGTTCGGGAGGAAGATGGGCCGAAACTCGGTAGGAGTTGATTGGCAGGATAAACTTGTGTTGTGCCAAAATGGAGCAAAATCGTTTGGACTTGCGCAGCGCTGTTGATAGTGTTAGCAAGAGGTGCAGAATCTGTTTACAACAAGGTGGAGGGCATTTTGAACAGTTTCTGTAACAAGTTAAAATGTAGTAGAAAGAAGTTATAAATTGTAAAATCTTGTAGAAAGACGTTATTTTTATTTATTTTATTTTATTTTTTTATGTGAAGGAAAAAAGAGATAATTATCCAATTTTCACTTCGTACTTGTTATTTAACCCATCCTGATCGCGAAAATTCCTCGTTTCCTCACTATGGGTTCCCAAAATGTGTGGGAATGCCCTCCCTCTCCACGTTTTTTCACATTCAATCACCGATTTCTCTTTTAACAACGGCATTAAAAATGAAATTGAATAATATGTTTGGAAAGATTATGAAACGTAATGTTTTTACCATGGAGCTCATCAGTTTTTCAGTAATCGATATTATTGGAAAATACCGTTGAAAATCGCCAAGAAAGATGAAATAATTATAAAAAATTGTAGTTAGAGTTCAAAAAACGCTTGTTTTTCTTGACGTTAGAGAAAAGATGATTCGAAGGCCCAACGGTATCCTCAAATTTTGATTCACCATGTAATTTAAGGGAGTTACGGTCATATTAGTGAGATAAGGTCAAAAACACGAAAAAAATCTTAGAAGTGAAAAAACTCTCGAAAACAAGGGGTTACAGAAAAACTCTAAGAGACACTTTTGTTGGAAATTAGTTGTAGAATCGATTCCTGAAGTTTCGTCGTTCTTAAACCGAACACCCGGATATACATATTGTAGTGGTTACTGCACTGTTGATTATTATCGTTCCCAGTTGTTGTTTACATTGACTAAAAAGAGTGAGTTGTGATCGAGCGTTGACGAAAATACACTGGTTAAATTCCAAAAAGTTCCGACCGAGTGTTATTACATTGGGGGCCCGTCCGGGAAGTGGCCATGCCACCTAAACGAACAGCTCGATCGGTTCAACGCACGATATCTACCCGCAGTCACTGCGTTGACGATCAAGATCCTGCAGCGGCCGCCTCTGTCCCAACTCGGTCTCAGTCGCAATCCCCAAGCGGAAGACCACTTAACCCGCACCCATCGGACCTATTGGCAGTGACCAACTTGATGACGGAAATGTTGAGGACGACGCAGCTCATGCAGACGCAGATGATCCAGCAATTGAGGGAGCTCAGAGATCATCAGAGCCAGACTCAAGCGAGGGTTCGACGGGGTACGTCTCATGAAGATGTTTTCAGACCGGTTCCTCATGAACTGAACCCTGAAGCTCATCAGCCAGGTACTACTGGGCAACACGTGGTAGTATTGTGCCCCTATGATGGCAAAATTACCTGGGAGGAATATCAAGTGCACCTTGAAGTCACGTCGGTGACCAATAACTGGTCTTCAGAGATAAAGGGTTGTAGGTTGGCCCAAAATTTACGTGGGGCAGCATTAACTGTTTTGGCTGAATTACCTATAGGGGACAGACTAAATTATGATGCCATCTCCAAAGCCCTAAAGGAAAGGTTTGGGCAAGCAAGACTGGCTCCCAGCTTCCAGTTGCAATTGGAGACACGGTACCAAAAAGCAGGAGAATCACTACCTGAATTGGCTAGCGACATAGAGCAATTGGTTAGAGGTGCCATACCAGACGAGACGCGGGTTTCCAAGAGCAGGAAGGGTGTGCAGACTTTCATTAAGGCGTTAGCCAATAGGGAGCTGGCTAAGCTAATAACTCTGTCAAAACCGTCCCATATCCAGGAAGCACTGACAACAGCATTGCAGTTGCAGGCAGTGGGATCTGAGTCCAGCAAGCCACCTGCAGACACTCGCTGCTGGGGATGTAAAGAACCGGGGCATCTCAGGTCGCAATGTCCCAGGGGAAATAGCAGATCGGAAAACTAAAGCCAGCCAGAGCAGAGGGCCATGCCCTGGCTGTTAGGTCAAGGCCCAAGGGAGTTGTGGGAAGTTTGCGATCTGGGTCAGAAGCCCTATTTGTTGAAACCTGGGTTAACTCTAGACCGCTGGGCCTACTGGTGGACACAGGAGCTTCTGTATCTGTTGTGCGACCAGATGTGGCTAAGCGTAGTCGTTTGGAAGTAGTTCCCTCAGAGTTTAAATTTTTGACTACAGCAGGACATGACAAGTTAGAGATCCTAGGGGAGTGTACTCCTGACCTCAAGGTCGGCAGTTGGCAAGTCCGTCAGCGATTCTTGGTGGCCAAAATCAGAGATAAAGGTATCTTAGGCTTGGACTCTCTCAAGAACCTCCAGGCTACGCTGGATGTAGCAAAGGCTGAACTTCAAGTGAAGGGCAGGTGTATTCCCCTTCACCGGAGATTTCAATGTGTTGCCAGGTCCCTTCAAATCAACCTTATGCCAAAAGAGGGAAATTGGGCTACTGAGTTGCTAAAAGAATCCAGCTTGGTTCCGGGCTCAAAAATGTATCCAAAAGTCTCAGAACTTTTCCATCAGTTTAGAGGGGTATTTGCAACCGAAGGTGCAAGGTTGGGAAGAACTCATGTGGTTGAACATTCCATTAACACCGGCGACTCACAACCTATCAAGCAACCTCCCAGAAGAGTTCCGGCTTCTTCCAGAGGACAAGTCGACAAGTTGCTGCAAGAAATGCTTGATGAGGGAGTGATTGAGGCATCTAGGAGCCCTTGGTCGTCACCAGTTGTCCTTGTCCCCAAGAAAGACGGAACAGTCCGGTTCTGTGTGGATTACAGAAGGCTGAACAAGGTGACTAAGAAAGACTCCTATGCCCTTCCTACAGTCCAAGCGCTCCTGGATAGGTTGGGAGGTTCAGCTTGGTTCTGCACATTAGACCTGAAGAGCGGCTACTGGCAAATTGGCCTGAACAAGGAGCATAAAGAGAAAACAGCGTTCGCAGTTGACCAAAAAGGCTTGTGGCAATTTAAAGTAATGCCATTTGGCTTATGTAACGCTCCGGCAACATTTCAGCGCCTGATGGAGGAAATCATACCCACTGACCTCGCCCTTGTTTATCTAGATGACGTGATCGTCCATGGTCCTGATGTGCTGACAGTACTGAACAAACTTGAACAAGTACTTACCCGAATTCAGAAAGCCAATCTCCAGCTCAACCCAAAGAAGTGCCGGTTTTTCACGCAGTCTGTGCAGTATTTGGGCCATATCATTTCAGGCAAGAGTATCCGAACTGACCCAGCAAAGACCGATGCTGTCATGAAATGGACTATACCCCAGAGCAAACAGGATGTTCGTTCATTCTTGGGGTTTTGCTCTTATTATAGGAGGTTTGTTCCTAACTTTGCTGAGAAAGCCCGGTCATTGCATGCACTGACACAGATGAACACCACCTTTCACTAGGACAGCACATGTGCAAACAGCTTCCACCAACTGAAGGAGCTTATGGCCTCTGCACCGGTTCTTGCCTTTCCAGATTTGCAGAAGCCCTTCATTTTGGATTGTGATGCCAGCGGACATGCAATTGGCGCCGTATTGTCACAAATAACCGAGGGTAACGAGAGAGTAGTGGCCTATTACAGCCAAGTCTTGACTCAAACTGAAAGGAACTACTGTGCCACACGTAGGGAACTTCTTGCAGCGGTCAAAAGCATCAATCATTTTCATTACTACCTTTATGGCCAGCATTTTACACTTCGAACAGACCACTCAGCACTCAAATGGTTGTCATCATTCAAAAGCCCTGAAGGGCAGATGGCCCGCTGGCTCGAGACATTGCAGGCATACTCATTTGAGATAGTCCACCGGGCGGGTAGAAATCACAGTAATGCCGACGGCCTGTCAAGGCAAGTCTGTTACAACAACTGCTCGTACTGCACTCGACAAGAAGCCAAAGGGCGTGTTGCAGCCATCAGACTGTCTTATGATGATGATGATGTCCAACGGCACGATGCTTCCATTCAACAAGTCATCAAGTGGAAAAGAGACAACAAACGGCCTGACCAAAGGCAACTAGCAGCAGAGGACCCCCAAGTGCGCCGTTTAATCCTCAGGTGGGAGTCACTAGTGGTACAAGAGGGGAAACTATTCCATTGTTGGGATTCACCGAAGGGTACCCGATGGCAACTGGTAGTCCCGACCTCCGTTGTTCCCCAAGTTCTCCAACAATGTCATGATCAACCAGCAGGTGGGCACTTTGGATATTGGAAGACACTGGCAAAAGTGAGGCAGTTGTACTTCTGGCCTGGAATGGCTGGGGATGTCAAAGCCTGGTGTCGGAGCTGCCAATCGTGTCAAACGATAAAAACCATAAGAAGCCCCCCAGCTCCCCTTCACCAATGTCCTGTGGGTGGACCATTTGATCGGATAGGCATTGACATTCTAGGACGATTTCCTGAAACCAAGCGGGGGAATCGTTACGTGCTAGTGGTTTCTGATTATTTTACAAAGTGGCCTGAGGCTATCCCACTGCCAAACCAGGAGGCGGAAACAGTGGCTAAGGCTCTGGTGGAGCATGTTTTCAGTCGGGTGGGAGTTGCCCAAGAGATCCACACTGACCAAGGGACAAATTTTGAATCAGCTTTGGTACAAGAGATGGCTCAATTGTTGGGTTCTAGACGCACCAGAGCAACGCCGCTGCATCCCCAGTCAGGTGGACTAGTGGAGCGATTGAATCGCACCCTCACCAAGTACCTCGTGGCCTACATTGGACAGCAGCAAGACGACTGGGATGACAAGATACCCCTGTTCCTATTGGCTTATAGATCCGCCCCTCACAATACGACAGGGTTCTCGCCAGCACAACTGGTCTATGGAAGAGATTTACACCTGCCAGAGGAGTTGGTCAGACCAATTGTTGCACCGTCCGAGCTCAAAACACCGTACGCTTTTCAGCTGCGAGCGGACTTGGAGAGGATGAGGACCTTTGCCAGGGAAACAATGAAGACCAGCATGAGACGGCAGAAGGACTGTTATGACAGGCGCGCGAAGCAGAGGACATTCAATGTCGGCGATTGGGTTTGGGTCCATGACCCAAAACGCACCCGAGGGCGGTGTACAAAACTCGACCCGCAGTGGACTGGACCATGGGTAGTGTCCCGGAAAAAGAACGACGTGGTTTTGGAAGTGACGATGGGGCGGCGGAAACGGCTCCTCCACATCAATCGGGTAGCCCATGCGGATGTAAGGCCACAGGTGGCAGCTGAAGAGGAGAGGGGGGTAGTGTAGTGGTTACTGCACTGTTGATTATTATCGTTCCCAGTTTGTTTACATTGACTAAAAAGAGTGAGTTGTGATCGAGCGTTGACGAAAATACACTGGTTAAATTCCAAAAAGTTCCGACCGAGTGTTATTACAATATACAGGATGTCCCAGTTCCTTCTGGAGAAATTCAGGGAATCGATTCTACTCTTCATTTGAAACAAAAATGCTCAGTAGACATTTTTCGAAAAGTTCTTCGTCTTAAAGATACCCGACAATTTGTGTTTTTCCAACTTTTCATTACCTTACCACATAAAAACGCTGATAAATTCGAAAATATTGAGACTACAACAAATCCAATTACACCGTTTGAAAGAACGTTAAATTTCCTTTAAGATTCTTCTGTTTTCAATGGTCAGAGTTACTTGAAATGTTGGCCAGTATCAGTTGGAACATTTGAAAATTTCAAAATTTAAAATCGTGAAAAAGATTGTACGTTCTACTGAGGCTACAAAAAAACCTACAACTTGTCAAATTTCACAAAAACTTCTTCATCTATAGGCTTTACATCGATATACTTAGATTTAAAAATAACTTTGTAGTAGAGTTAAAAAATGATAATTGAACGTTTGAAAACGTGAACAGAGGTAAATTTATGGGGGGGGGGGGGGGGAATTAATTAGACCTCTTAAAATAAAACCTCCATCATTCATAGTCCAGCAGTATT
This sequence comes from Leptopterna dolabrata, assembly GCA_954871275.1. Lineage (NCBI taxonomy): Eukaryota > Metazoa > Arthropoda > Insecta > Hemiptera > Miridae > Leptopterna > Leptopterna dolabrata. Next base: position 54,221,987 of record OX940974.1, on the reverse strand, counting down.
TTTATTCAACCAGTCAAGGAAGCGTTAGTTTTATTTTACGAGATCTAATTGATTCCCCTCCCCCGCAGATTCACCTCTGCTCATGTTTTCAAACGTTCAATTATCATTTTTTAACTCGTAAAGTTATTTTTAAATCTAAGTATAACAATGTACATGTGGGACATGCATGTATGGGTATATGTATGTGGCTTTAGCCTATTAGATGAAGAAGTTTTTGTGAAATTTGACAAGTTGTAGGTATTTTTTTATAACCTCAGTAGAACGTACAATCTTTTTCACGATTTTAAATTTTGAAATGTTCAAATGTTCCAACTGATACTGGCCAACATTTTAAGTAACTCTGACCATTGAAAACAAAAGAATCTTAAAGAAATGTAACGTTCTTTCAAACGGTGTAATTGGATTTGTTGTAGTCTCAATATTTTATAATTTATTAGCGTTTTTATGTGATAAGGCAATGGAAAGTTGGAAAACCACAAATTGTCAGATATCTTTAAAACGAAGAACTTTTCGAAAAATGTCTACTGAGCATTTTTTGTTCCAAATGAAGAGTAGAATCGATTCCCTGAGTTTCTCCAGAAGGAACTGGGACACCCTGTATACAGGTTTCTCCATTGGGCACCAAGACGCCGCAGGCGAAATATTCTCTCTAAAATTATTGTGAGTTTTTTATCTGTTAATCTTTAATATTTTCTACCCCCTCTCACAAAAATTCATATATCACCAAGAAGTGTATATATATATATATATATATATATATATATATATATATATATATTCATGTGTCACTCAAGACTATATATCTGACCTTGGGTACATGATGAAAATTCTAGATTTCGCCAAAATGGTCGTATTGCTAAACAGAAGAATGAGTTGGAAGATGAGCCGCTATAAAATATTTTGGAGGTCAAAATCGATAAAAGCAGCTAAAATCGCGAACAATTTATATAAAATCACAGAAACATACATTTCACTTTTTTTCTCTTACAGGATAGGGGTCAAATTAGGATTCGGTGGAGGGGGGGGGGGGGGGGTTGTGTGGGATGGTAATTTCACCTATAACACCAAAAACTTGTGTGTGAATGAAAGAATTTTTCAAACCGAAAATAAAGTTAGATATGGATGGTACGACGTACGAACATTGCATTTTTGGAATCTACGCACCTTGAACGTAAAAGAAAATTTTTTGAGGGGGTGTTCAAAACAATGTTTGCTGAGCGATTACATAGATGTATTATTCACAGAGTAATAAACCAAAAACACTGAAAGTTCCTTAGCTGTATTTCAGATACCTTTATTGTTCTAACTGCGCTGATGGTGAGCTACTCATCTTATGTATATCTGCCAAACTACATGAGATCAGTTGTTACTAGATACTTATTATTTATGCAACAAGATTCACCGATAGTCTCTAGCTGAAGGTTTCTGGGAAGTTGTTTTATAAGTAACTAATATATACAGTATATTATAGTTTTATGGCCTTGTCCCTCAGTATTTATTGGTTTTGGTTAAATGTTCAAAATATGCTAATATCTCCAGAGTTGATTCAATCATGTTAACGGGTTGAAATAAATATTCTTGGTAAGTATGAAGGGCTTGTGATTTATTCTTCTTCCAATATGTCTTCATATGACTAGAATAATGAATGTTGGAAATAGCTATATCAGAACATTCAGCTTTTTCAAGTTACTCCTCAACCCACTCAATCTGTAATTTTCTTTTCAGTCCAATTTTTCGTCTGCTGGATGTACACCAAAATATATGTTAGCCATATTCTGATAGGAAATTTAACGCTGTTTCCAACTATGTCCTTATTTTTAATTTCAGGGAGTTATGGCCATTTTAGAGGTATAAGGTCGAACACAAAAAAAAATCTTGGAAGTGAAAAAACAAGGGGTTAAAAACTTGCAGAGGAACTTTTTGTTGGAAATCAATTTTAGAATCGATTCCTAGAAGGTTCTCAATCTCAAGTATTGGTTTGGATGTGTTACTTGTATATATATATATATATATATATATATATATATATATATATATATATATATATATATATATATATATATATATATATATGTGTGTGTGTGTGTGTGTGTGTGTGTGTGTGTGTGTGTGTGTGTGTGTGTGTGTGTGTGTGTGTGTGTGTGTGCGCAAAAGAGTTTGTTACATACGTACGGATCGAGATAAAAACGTTGTAAGGATAGGCTAACTAGGTACAGTTCAGAATCTTGAGTTACTGACAAAAACTGCCAAAAGAAAAGGAAAAGGCTGTAGGCTGTAGACAATAGGATGGTGAACGAAGACGGATTTCTATTGTGCGTATAAGCCAATTTCGAAGAAATTTCAGTATGAATGAGAAGTGGGGAAGGGAGCTGTTAACTTTAGCGCAAAAGAGATGCAATTTTAAGAAATGAATAAATTGTTAATTGAATGGAATTTTTACAACTAGAAAGGACCAGGTGGTCGTCTGTCATACTTCTCGATTTCATATCAGTGGGCTATAGGGGAACCGATCTGTAGCTGAGTAGAGTAATGGCAGCCAAGGCGTTGTGCCACTTCATTTAAACAGTTTAAGGAGCCTAGGCACTTTTTGGCAGAAACACTATTGTTGGATATAACGGAGTGGACAGGGTGTAAATGTGGGATTCATAAAACCAGAGGATGGGAATGAAGAAAAAAGGGGGTGAGGCGACTAACCTCGAATTTAGAGATCTCTGTGTGAACAGGGCGCCCTGAGATGTGTAGGTCCTGGCAGTCTGGTAGATCGACAGGTTGACGTGTAATTATGCTTCAAGTATTAGCCTGTGGGTTCCGAAACTATGTACGTGGGAGCTATGTAAATTAATCTACTACTTGCGATATGACATAAAATTAGGTCACGGGGTCGGAACAGACACCGGTAGGCAGCCGATAAGTAACTCGATAGCAGTGTGGCTGAAAACCAGCACCTACGCCTCAGAAAAGGAGAGTGGGGTTCAGAGGAGTGAAGGGAGGAAGGAGTGGGAACAGCTATATGCTACAGTTCGAATTTCAAACATACCCCCCACCATCAAAAGATAAGTTTTAACAAAGAGGAAACACTGCGGTTCCCTATGACTGCTATAAATCAATTAATTGGGTAATTAAACCACATAACTGTATTAAACTACACAAACTGATGACAGATACATGCAAGAGAAAGGGGGAAAAACGCTGCAAAGTCCTTGTCACAATGTTTATTATTCTACTGGACATATCTGCCGAAATATTGGCTGTTCATTTATTGTTTCTTTCATATGCAATAACTGAACTAGCTATTTTTGATAGTTTCCACCAATTTTGGCCCCCAAACACACGAATTAGGCTCTTTTTTATTACAAATTATCTTTGGTCATTGATAGTGCCATTTAATTGTCTTGATTCACCTGCTGATACTAATTATAGTGTTATTATACAAATTTACGATAATTTCAGATAATTTCCCCCGTTTTTGACTTATAAAAAATGAATTTTGGGAGCTGAACCTTCGTTACAACCTCAGTTCTTCACTCTTCGATCAAAACCAACTTTGTATTCGGTCTTCTCGCCCTAAAAAACATGGATGACGATACCTCAATAGTCATGTTCACTAAAACCCCCCAAAAACCCTCGAAAACTCCTATTTTGCACCCCATAAAACCCCTGGGTGTATTCCGGTCGGGCTGCCGAGCATCAGAGCAAAACTATGACTAAACTGTTTGGAGGAACGACGATTTTAGACAAAAATTTAACGTAAATTTAAGGCTGAAACTTCGTTAGAACCGCAGTTTTACACTCTTTGATAAAAATCGACTTCTTGTTCAGTCTCCTCGTCCTAGAAAACATGGAAAACGATGCCTCAAACGCTCATGTTGCTAAAACACCAAAAACCCCTATTTTTATACCAATTTTTCACCCTTAACACCCCTGGGTATATTCCGATCGGGCTGCAAAGTTTCGGGACACAACTAGGGCCCAAATGGAGCCTTTGTGCAAAAGAACGAGTTTTTTAGACTGAAAATAAAGCAGATATGGATGATACGGTGGGCAGCGGATGGCGGACGGACATTGCATTTTTGGAATCTACACACCTTGAAATGTGAAAGAAAAAATTTTGAGGGTGTTTTATCAAAATTGTTTGCTGAGCGAATACATAGGTGTATTATTTACAGAATAATAAACCAAAACTAACAAAAAGGTATATACAAAATGCCCCAAGAATTCCTAGTTTTGGTTAGTAAAACTACCCTTTCGGAAGGGCGCATAACACCTCCGGAAGAGGTAGTTATGCGTAAGACCCACGATACCCCATCTGAGCCGGGTAATAGCTGTGCCACTCGCCTCAGTGGCGAATGATTAATGGCAGACCAGGTTAAGCCTGCTAGGGAGTACAGGACGAGGTCTCCTACTTGGGGATCCGGGATACCTTGAGTCCACTATGGCCACTGCAATTGCGTCCGCGAATACTCGGGGAGCCAGCAATTCCAGAAACTCTGGGTCATCTGACGCAGCAGGTGACACCGGTCCAACCGGTTCTGCGGCAAATTCAACAAGTCTATATCTGGGTGAGCGACGAAGGGAGCCTGAATGATGAAGTGGCCGGGAGTAAACACATGAAACCCGTCCTGAGATAACACAGAAACACCATTCAATGGCCTAGAATTTAAGATACTCTCGACCTTAACAAGAATAGTGATAAATTCATCGAAGTTCAATGTCTGGTCACCAGTGACTGTGGCCAAATGGAACTTGATAGACCGCATGCCTCTTTTCCATAACCCGTCAATGTTAGGGGCATAAGGTGGCAAGAAGATCCATTCAATCTCCCGTTCGCCCAGATACTACCTGAGGCCCCTGGAAAACAGGCAATTTCACCAATCTCCCATGCCATCCCCCCGGAAGTTGTGTCCCCGATCTGAAAACATCTGTACTGGGAGACCACGTTGAGCAATGAATCTGTCAAAACAGGCAAGGAATGCTTCGGTGTATAGGGATCTGGAACTCGATGTGGATGCCTTTGGATGCCATACACACGAAAACCGTGAAGTAAACTGTTTGAGAACGTGCATTCCTCTGCACACCAACTTTGATCATATAGGGACCAGCGACGTCACAACCGACTTCCAGAAAAACCCGACAAGGTTGGACTCGGCTAGGGGGCTGATTTATCATGATAGGCTGTAGGGGTTCCTTTAAAATTTAGCATACCTACCACACAAATCCATGCTCTCATGAAGCCTCGAGAGAGCCCATCCAATACTCCCTATTCAACAGGGAGCTCGCCAGACGGGGACCACCATGACCTGAGAATAGATGGTATTGATGTATGCTCTTGTCCGCCCCCACCCTTAAGTATCCCAGTGGGTTGACGAAGGGAGTCAGAGCTTGAACATGTTTTGGCAATGGCTCTGAAGACTGGCGGATAGTGGGTCTGTTGGTTTGACTCCACCAAGAAGTGTCTGGCTTCCGAGAATTTGTCCCTGGACATGGGACTGGTCAGCCAAGATGATTGTGGTTGTTTCAGGCAATTCATTTTCAGACTGGATAGAAATATCATAGCATATTATGGTACCCGCACCGCCTTTAGGTATGTTGAGTGACGTTTGGTGAGCCTAACAAACGGGTTTATATATCCCTTATCGTTCCGGGAAGAAGTGACCAGAGACGGCTCCACGCCTTTCAGCCCAAGTTCATCACTGGACACCTCCCCAGTGGTGGGACGAGGCCAGTGAACAATAGGGTTTATCAAAAAAGACAGACCATGCCACCATAAACCATCTTCCATAAATAGGGAGGGGAGAAGACCTCTACTAGCCGAATCCGCCGGATTTTGTGCACCAGGAATCAACCGCCAAACAGCTGAGGAGCAGTTGTCGGTGATCTGCGCTACATGGTTAGACACGAAAATGTTCAACTTGTAAGAGGAAGTACTAACCATGACAAACAAGAGGAGTCAGTGAAACAAAATATTTGGTTCACTGCACAACCAGAGAAGAGGGGCAAGGTAGACTCTTAACTCGGACAACAAAACTGCCACTTCCAATTCTAACAGCGGAATCGGCCTGATCTTAAGCGGCGCGACATGTGTTTTGGACTGAATCATGTTAAACAAGACGCCACTAGTTGTACCGGCTTGTGAATAAATCACCGCGGCTATGCCGAGCTCACCAGCGTCCAAGAATCCGATTAGCTGGACAATGGTCCAATGGTTAAAGGAGAACCCAGCCCAAAGCTTAGGGTCTCCCCCCTGCTGCAAGCAGACAGGGAAGGCCTCATAAGAGGCGACTGTAAACTCAGTCAGTGTCCTTGGATATGCCCAAGTTCCTGTTACACCTACAGGTGGAGGCGAATGTTCTAGCTCACTCTACCAACTTAGCAGGTTGGTTCCCGAGTTTTTGGTTTCCCACAAAACTCACATGTCAGAGCCTACCCAATGGACCCTTACAGTCCATGGGGGGGGGGGGGGGGGCCTTCCCACCACATCCGGATCAATTCCAGTGCTTGGGTAACAACCACGACCACCACGAATCCAACCTCAACTGGGGGGCAGACAGGTGGCACCTTGCCGAAGCAACGTGCCGGTTGCCTGGGGCTCCCCCCGCCCGTGGTACCGGTTTTGGTGAGAGCAAGATCCCAGTTGCCTGGCTTTGCATCCCACCCAGAGGCCAGACCGGCTGCAGGCCCGCCATCAGAGAAGGTGACTCTGCAGCTACCGCTCTATCCCCTATCTGCGTGTTCGCAGCCCAAGCAATACGGGAGCATGGGGAAGGGAGACACTGGGACTCCTCTCAGGGCTCTTGATCCCTTTGAGTCATGGTCCTATGTGTGCGACGGCACCCTTACCGATTAGCTGGACAGCGATCCATGAATCTTCTAGGATGAACGAGATGGATAGATTCTCAAGAAGAGCAGCCAAGAATGGCAGCCCACCTGTCGCCGACATCTCTTCTGTCCAAACTCTCATCCCAGCCCACCTGATCCAACCATAGCTTTTGCATGCGAGCCTTCGTAGCAAATATGACCAGGCCAATATAGCCATTATTCAGACACCCGTGCGTACGACATAGGACACTTTTCCTCAAGTCCGTCCGTCTTGAGAATTTGCAGTGGAAACAATCTGCCACCTGGTCCTACCACAGCCCTAAAACTTTCACAGAGGCCCATGGCTCTCCCAAGTCTCTAGGAGACGTTTCAGCACAAGCAGGCACACTAGGAAATGAGGAAGCCCATTTGTCTAGGTCAAAACCACTGTGCCACAAAAAGGCAATGAGTTCACTCTGGAGGGAAATAGCCTGATGCCGCTCCACAGAGAATGTCATCAGCGTATACTTGCTGACAAACTATCTCCGCAGCACATGGAAAACAATCCTCCTCTTCAGCCACAAGTCGGTGCTGTGCCCGTGTGCAAAGATGGGGAGCGCCCCTAACCTCGAACATGACCCATGTAAGCTCCCATTCTTGGACTGAATCGTGGGGGGGGGGGGGGGGGGGGAAGATTCGCTGATATTTACGGTTGGCTGCGTGCAAACCGATTTCACAATAACATTGTCGGATGTCACACATAAGGGAAACGGGTAACTATCATTCGGAGAAGAGCTCTTCGCTATAATTAGATGCCCCTGGTTGACATAGTCCATCAGATTTTCTTTATAAAGCCGTTCGAAAGTAGGGTCTTTTATGAACCGATGCTCCAATTTTGTAAGCCGTAGTAGAGCCAACTGGCGTGTGGAACCTAGGTGAGGCCTAGCTTCATCCCTGAAGGGTAGCCGAACGATGTAACGACCCGATGCAGAGTCACGAGACACATCTTCATGAAATAGTCTGTAATATGCGTCTTCTGGTGATAGAGGAACCGGAACCAAAACCTCTTTCCCAAAAGGAGTGTAACACGCGATCCAAAGTGGGGACCTACGGCGCCTCGCACGATGAAACTAACAATGAGGGGAGGGACCGTGGTGATTCTTCCGGGAGCGCACCCCAGACTACCCAGCCAAAGGATTGACGGGATTTGAGGAAAGTGAGGTGCTCACATAGCGGATACCAAATTCTTAATTAACCTCCATTGAGGTCCCTAGTTGTTTTTTTGTTTTTTTTTTCCTTTTATTGGCTTCGAAATAAATTCATACAGCCGCAAACATAACAGTGGATTCTACATAATTAAAGGTTGGTACTTCAATACATCATGAACAATATATAGGGAATTATTTTAAATCGAAATGTTCGCATGGCTCAAAAACTTGTAAATTTCTAAGTAAATAACCATATTACATTCGCCTAGTAGCGAGTTGAGGTTGTAGGGGCGTGTCGCCCTGTTTTCACATGCTTCCAGGAGTTATAGGCGAGCAGCCTGATGGATTGGACATTCCAGGATGATGTGTTCGGGGGATTCTTCAGTGAGAGAACAATTTCTGCAGAGTGATGAGTTGGTGGGGTTTATTTTATGTAAATAAGAGTTGGTCTTGCAGTGACCCGTGCGCAACCTGGTTATGGTTTTGAAGAAGGCTTTGGGGTTTGTGCCTGTTATTCCATCAAACCATGTCCGTTTTGTAGGATACGGGAAAAGACCCTTATACTGGGAGCCGCGAGGATAAGCTAGAAATTCCTTCCTCCATTTGAGGAGTAACGACCGATTTGCAGAAGTTCTGAGATCTGTACAGGGATACACTCGTGATGGAGGTGGTTCTGGAAGAAGAGCCGCCCGTTTCGCTTCAGAGTCCACAATCTCGTTGCCCCTTATCCCTGAGTGGCTTCTAATCCAGCAAAAGTTCACTCTCTTCCCGCTGTTCTGCGCTGCTACGATTTCGTGAATGATGTTTGCTTCTATCTCCATGAGACGTGCTGAGACCGTAAGGTGTGATAATTTGGATGTCACGCTTTTGGAGTCGGTCATTATCAACACTCTTGTACAATGGGTTTCGATGGAGTTCGCATAGATGAGCGCTTGCCATATGGCAAAACATTCGGCAGTGTATATCGATGACAGGTTCCACAGGCTAAAACTACGTATCACTTCGTTGGTGGAGTCGTAAAATGCGCATCCTGTCTGATGATTATGAAGCGATCCATCGGTATATAGTATTAAGCTGTCTAGTCTCCATGCCTCCAGGAATTCGGTGATTCGGCGGGCGGAACTGCCAGGAGTAGAGTAGACAGCGGAGGGCATTGTGAGCACCTTCAAGGGTTGCTTGAAGAGAGAGAACGGTATGGAATAGAGGTAGGGTCTGTCTGATGTTGCTAGCCATTGAAAATACTCGTTGAGTTCTGTGAAACTTTCACAGAGCATGGGCGAACGCTTGGCCCAATAACGGTCGGTTAGTTGTAGAAAGTCAGATTTCGAATTTCTCCCAATAGTTCTTCGTCTTTGCTGAGAGTTTTTAGAAGAAAGCGATCAGCAAGCAATTTACGTCTCAAGTGGAGAGGTGGCTCCCCTGCTTCAGCCAAAAGAGCGTTAATAGGAGTCGAGGGCAACGCCCCCAAACTTATTCTCAACGCCCGGTATTGGATTTTGTCTAGCTTCGAAAGTGCAGACTTAGAAGCAGAGCCGTACAGGAAGGATCCATATTCGATAACCGCTCTAATTGTTAGCCTGTAAAACATCAAGGCCGTCCGGGAATCGGCTCCCCAATTTATATTCGTAAATGCCCTTAGAATGTTGATGTATGCTTCTGTCTTCGATGCCAAGCCATCAATATAAGCATTCCAGCTCAGCTTTTTAGTGAGAGTGACTCCCAAGAACTTGACCCGGCGCAAGCACTCGAACGACAGACCACCAAGTGATACCGCATTTGCGATTGGGAGACGCTGCTTGCGGGAGAATGGACAAATGACAGACTTTTGAGGAGAGATGGTGAGGCCTATGCTCTTGAAGAAGGTATTAGCTGCTACAACAGCTTCATCTAATAGCTCGATACAAGCTGTAGTCTCTCTGCCCGAACAATAAAGGCAAACGTCATCTGCATACTGTATCACTTTCGCGCCCCCGGGAAGATAGTTTTCCAGCTCGGTAACGTAAATAATGTACAACAGGGTGCTCAGTATCGCGCCCTGAGGCAATCCTTTCCAGGTCCTTCTGGGTGAGGAAAGACGCCCATCACACCAGATATATATGTTGCGTTCCTCAATCAGGTGCACAATGTTGGTTGCGCAAGTTGCCGGAATGCCATGCCCCGTGAGCTGAGTATGCAGGATCCCCAAGATCACATCATTGTATGCAGACGTAATGTCCAGAAACAAAGCCATGGTTGTGTGGTTCCTGGTTAAATCAATTGAAACGTCAGTGACCAGCTTGGTAACTGCATCCATTGTCGACCGATTAGCACGGAAACCGTATTGGCTAGAAGGTCTTGGCCTGTTGGACTCAAGCCACCAGATCAGATGAGCCTTGATCATTCTCTCAAACGTTTTCATTAAACATGAAGCCATGGCTATGGGGCGAAAGGATTTGGGCTCATTTGGCTGTTTGCCAGGTTTGAGGATCGGGATCACTATATAATCTATCCAACTATCAGGATATACCCCCGTTTGCCAGAACTGGTTATAGAATGATATGAGTTTTCTCTGGTATGAAGGAGGTAGATGCAACAAAACAGTATAAGGTAAGTGCATCTTTGCCAGGACATGAGTGAGAATGCCGGTTGGCAGCATCTGTAAATTCTTTCAAGGTGAAAGGTGCCATGAAATAATCCTCTCCGGAGTCACCCCTGGAAGAATTTGAATCTGGCAGTTGTTCTTGACCCAATCAGGCGTAAGGTTGTGGAGGAATTCCTCTGTCCACTCACCAAGTTTGAGTCGTGTGGATGGAAGTTTTGAGCGCTGCAGAATTCGAATTTGCTCCCAAATCTTCCTTATTGGAGTAGCCCTATTAATGCTGCCGCAGAAGATTCTAAACGCATCCCTTTCGGCTTTCGACAGCACTCTCCTAGTGATGGCGGACAGACGTTGTACTTCTTCGAATGTGTGGTAGCAAGGGTTGCATTTAAACACTCTGAACGCCCGCTTTCTGTTGGCTACAGCATCCGCACACTCAGCGTTCCACCAGTACTTATTTGGTTTCCTTGTCTTTTGTTGGAACAGAGGAACCGCATGATTGCAAGCATCCCACAACAGTTCAAGAAACGCTGCATAATGTCACAGTGGTGTCGAGGATTTTCTCTTCTTGCAATGTCAGATACTGGTGAAATTTATCCCAATCTGCCTTAGCAAAATTCCACTTTCTGTGGGGAGCTTGCGGGGTTGTCACCTCATGTTCATCTAAGGTGATAATAGCAGGGAGATGATTGGAGCCCATGGTATCCAAGAGGATATTCCAGTCGAATCTACCAGCCCAAGTAGCGCTGATGAACGCCAGATCTACTGCTGAGACATGCTGATGATTTGATGCTGGCATAAGCGTAGGTGACTCATCATTCAAGAAGGAAAAACCACAATCGGACGCAGCCTCAAACAGGTCCACGCCGTGTCGATCAGTGAAGGAACTTCCCGCAGCTACATGATGACAGTTGAAGTCACCAGTAAAAAGGCAGGGCATTTGCACTGATTCAAACAACGATTCCCATTGTGCCTTTGAAACCTTATTACCAGGAACATTATAGAGTGAAACAATAGCCAGTCTTATGGCATTGGGTAAGTACAGTGCTGCACCGGCCAGGAAGACACCATGTAATTGTATTGACAGGGTCAACTGCTCGTATTTGATACCATGCCTAATAAGAAGCGCTGCTCCAGCTCTCCCATCATTCCTATCGTGACGTATTAAGTCGTATCCAGAGAAACGATACTGTCTGTCTGGACGAAACCAAGTTTCTGACACGGCTACAGCGGTAACTGGTGTCTCAGATAGAAAATGCTCAAGACTGGCTTTATTTGATACAAGGGAACGAGCGTTCCACTGTAGGAACGTGATATTATTATTGTCGGTACGGCTAGAGAGATTATTATTGGTGTTATTCATTCAGTTAGGGGTTGTTTTGTAGATGGTAATTGGCATGCTGAATACCAGGGGTAGCTATCATATTTCGTAGAAGCGTGGATATTGATTGAACTAGGGTATTTTGATTAGGGTTTTGTGACGAGTGGAAGCGTTTCGTAAGTTGTTCTATGCTGTACGCTGTTTGACTAATAGTATCCTCCGCGCTTTCGACTTCCATCTCATTTTGAGCAGTCCTGTAGGGCTTTGGAGATGGTAGGCGGCTTTGAGAAGGACCTGAGGTCTCCTGTAATTTGGCGTTATATTCCTGACTTTCTGCGAACCAGTCATCCTGGTCATCTGCCGATTGTTTGTTGGATCTGGCAGGCTTTTCGGGACGTTTATAAGGTTGTGGTCTTGTAACGCGTCTGGGTTGTTTTTTTTGGGAGAATGTTGGCAATTCTGGAAATTCCTCTCTATCAGGATTGTTTTCTGGATGAGTAAGCCCTTGAAAGCGGTTACGTACTACTGTAGAATAGTTATCTTTCATCAGTCGATCGCGAGTTCTCTTTTGCCTCTCTACGAAAAGGGGACATTGCTTGTCTGTGGCTTTGTGATTTCTTCCCTTACAGTTAATACAGAACGTATGTGTTTTTTCGGGGGAGGAACAGGAAGTGCTTTCGTGCTTTTCGCCACAATGCAGGCAACGAAATCCATCTCGACACTGGAATTTAATATGACTGATTCTGTAACAAACGGAGCAGACTCTTACTGGAGGAACATACGTGTCTACTCGGCAGCGCATGCCATAAATTGAAACGAAATCAGGTATCATCTGGCCGTCGAAAGTTAAAAAGAAAATTGGGATCTTGGTTCTGGACGCTGAACCTTCGGAGTTGGGAACTGTTTTTGAACACCGTTTTATAAGAACGACTGAAATTGGCGAAACTATTACTTCTAATATTTCCTCGTCTTCAAGAGAGCAATCTATATTCCGGACGACGCCAGTGCGGTATATGAGCGAATCGGGTATGTATGCTACCATATCTTTTTCTTTGAAGCCTTTGAAATCAAGCAGCGAGTTAGCCGCAGCACCTGACACGGTTTCGATCTTAATACGGTTCCCACCAACGGAAGCTATGTTCGTGATTGTATGTTTATTCACATTGTTCTTGAAAAGCCATCTACCAAACACCATAGGATGGGTTTTGCCAATCTGTCCTACTTTATTTTCAATGAAAATAAAAAACGGGCCATTATCCGATTCCTTGAAACGATTTTTTATCGATCGTTGTAGTAGGAAGTCGTTGTTGCTTTCGTTTACGGTTGAGTTTTGTTTTATATCTGTTGGGACGTTCGAATTGTTTACGTTAGGTTGGGGGAGGGTCTCCCCTCCCCCTCCGCCCGCAGTCATGTGAACTTAGTAGGCAAGGTGATCACTCAACAATGTATACGAGAGACAGAGATAATTGATTGCGAAAACTGTGAGGAGTGATAAGATAAGCTAAAGATACCTTATCTGATTGACTGCTGGTGCACTAACTTCACGTCGGGAGTCAACAAGGAGGTCTTCTCTCGACGAAGGTGCGACAACAACTGGTCCCTAGTTCGAAAAATAAATAAAATAAAATAAATCGTCTGCCAATTGAAGTAGGCAGTATAGCTTCCTCACTTGAATCACATGAACGTATAGAATAGTTGGGTAGGTCATTTTCATACGGGACCATCTACGATCCAACCCACGTGCACCCTCAAAATTTCAGCTCTCTACGACTATTTTTTGCGTAGTTAGAAGCGTTACAAGGAAACAGGCAACATTTCATGTTCGCGCATGCGCAGACGAATGAAATTTGTATGGAACTATCAAAGAATTATTCCTGATCGACCCTGCAAATCTGAACTCATTTCAACGATATTTAAAGCAGTTACAGGCGTTTTAAGTATTTCACGTTTGCACATGCGCAGACGAAACGATTTCCATGATTTTTAAACGAGACCATTAGCAATCCAACCCGGCGTGTACCCTCAAAATTTCAGCTGTGTACGACCGTTTTTCGCGTAGTTAGAAGCGTTACAAGGAAATGGTCAACGTTTCATGTTCGCACATGCGCAGATGAAAGTTACATTACGATTCCAATGAAATTCATTTGGAACTATCAAAGTACTTATTATTCCTAATCGACCCTCTAAGTTTGAACTCATTTCAACGATATTTCGGGTAATTATGAGCTTTTCAAGTATTTTACGTTTGTGCATGCGCAGCCGAAACTTACCGTACTTTTTCAATGATTTTGGTATGGGACGGTCTGTGACCCAACCCGCACCTACCCTCCAAATTCCAGCCCATTTCGACCATTATTTCGGGTAGTTATGGGCGTTACAAGGAATTACCACAGACAGACACGGAACCAAAAGTGTTCCTCGATGTCTGAAACGCAAAATGGAAGTGGAAATTCTCATTTTGGAAGACATAAATTTTTTTACTCAATCACGAATCCAAGGCTTCCCTACCTTCGGTAGTGAGGAAAAATGAAAAAAAGTTGAGAAGAAATGTAAAGACTTGAATCAATTGGTTGCAAAAATACCTATTTTATTTTATTTTATATTTATAACGAACCTACCTAACAAATGGCATGCCATGCAAATAACCATGTGGTACGATATGTATACAGGTAAAACGGTACAAGTCTTTATGATCGGTAATTCACACGTGTGGGTCGACGGAAGTGCTGATGAAGAAGGGGGGAAGAGACGTAATTACGTGTGGCTAGTGATGGCGTTATAGTTTGCCTGGCGGTGAAAATGGTATCGAACTGACCTGCTGGTTGTTGCCGAATTTGGACTTCCAGGACTCGCAGTGCTGCTGCGGTAGTGATGCACTTGGTGCAAATTGGCGATCGCCTCGATACGCCGGACGCCTTGGACGTAATTAATGCTGTAATATCAACGAGCGCACTTGGTGTCTAGGTACGTACCAGATGGAAGACTGACGAGACCAAAAGGACTGGACTCTGAACAGATGATGGGGGAGGGGTCCGATAAGGCCACGATGCCACAGATCCATTGTTCAGAGGACACAGCCACACCTAAATACTTGCTACGAGCTGCAGTTGCCTAAACAACGGGGTTCCCTGAACCTGCGCAGGATTAAGGGGGTATTGCAGCTAGGGGCTGAGAACGGCAAAACGATCTCAGCGAAGAAGCCGATCGAGGGAACTAGTCTTCTTCCCCCCCCCCCCCCCCCCCCACTGCTCTCCCACACTTTTACACTTTCTAAAGCTTATATACCTGAGAGACGTGGCTCTTCCTAATTAAGGTCGATCCACACATATCCGTGAGGTGACGCTACCATAGCCTTCCGTTTTCAGTGGCATCCGTGATGGATTTTTCTCATTTTTTTTTTCTCATTTTTCTCACGTTTTAATATTTCTCCAAAATGAAAACATTTCATTGTTCATTAAAATGGTTGTTCTATGATTCCTCTTCATTTTTTAGTTATTGTTGTTATTAAGTAGTTTTTGAACATTTGACTGCAAAAAAGTCCGAAGTGTTACCAAATTTTTTTGAAACTTTGATCTTGCAACTATGTAAGTGGAGATGGATCAGTGGAACTTTTGTCAATCTTACCTTAGGCGAATGGCTGATTATAATAAGTAGTTGTGAAAATAAAAATAAATTAAAACTCATTTAAAAAAAATATTATTTCATTTTTTCATCGGTAACACTTGGGACAACAATGTTATGCAACAGAAAACCACCTCCGTAAAGGCTGATGAACGCAACAAAACTTTCTGATCTGATACTTTTATTTGATATAACCACATTTGTATCTTAATAGTAATATCACGTCAAGGCGAATTGTGCCATGCCCTGAATTCAGTCTTGCAAAAATGCAGGCTTTCCAAGAATGCTAAACTAGTACAATATAACATTATATGGCGGTAATTTTCGGAAGAGATTGTTTACTGGCAGCAGCGCTCCTGGTGCGGAAGTTCGGAATTTTTTAAAGAAAAACTAAAAACTAAAGTTTTTCGCGTGGTTATGTTGGTTCTTCTGTGGCCCCCCGGTCCTCCACTCCCACTCTCCTTCATGACGCCATTGTTCGTTCCGCGTGCGAAGTTTTCGGATGTCTGTTGTTGGTTCTCAATTTTCTGTTCTCAAAACCTTTTAAAACAGTGTTTAAAGTGGTAATTTTCGTTGTTAATTGGTTGTTCTTCGTTTTTTCGACGTTTTTCGTTCGTAAGCGAGTGTCGATGTCGGATTCCGAGCGTGTCTCGGCTCGCGTTAGTTCGCGTCCGGATCGGCGTGTGTCCCCCGACCAACGGGTTGGGGCTTTGGTTTCCTCTCATAATCAGGGGAAACGACGACGCACAGGTTCCGCCCCATTGGCGGAATCAGGAAATCCCAATAGGGATAAATTTTCAGTCCCGGGTACTTCTAAAAAGGGTACTTCCGAAGCGGCCATCCCGCCTATGTGGTGCCGACCGCGGTTGTCCGATTTCGCACCGACTTTAGATTCGGTGTCGAGAGACAACCTACTCCAACCGATCTCAGACGTTGATATTTCCGATGACGATGATGTATCATCAACCTCTTCCTTTGGGTTTGAGGGCTTTCCCGATGACGGGATGTCCGATTTTTCAGTCGGCATTGGTCCCAAAGAGGACGATGATGAGCCCGTCGAGCATGGCCGCCATGCGGTACCGCCATTGCCGGAGACGCTGCAACGCATTATGGATAAAGCCAAAAAGGCGGAACCTCAACTCGTAAGTATTCACCCGAGCATTGTCTCCACCTGGGAGTCCCAGATGAGGCAGGGTCTCGATCTTGAATTTTATAAACGGGTAAATGAACAATACAACCCGAATTTTCATTGCCCATCTCTGGCGCCCCCCAAATTGGATGAGGTTGTTGAGGACGTAATGACTAGCGTCACCAAAAATGCGGATAAGTCCATGGCGACGACGCAAAGTTTTTTCTCGAAGGCCTTAGTTGGCATTGGCCAAGCCATGACGTTACTCACTGAAAATCAAAATGTGGATCGCCCGAATTTACGAGACAAAATATTTGATGTTCTCTGGGATACGTCCTCCCTTTTGTGTGCGGGTTTTTTCAGAACCTCGATGACCAGGAGGTCGAGAGTCACGACCTGTTTCAAAGGTAAATACAAACAGTTGGCTTCTCGTTCTAAAGTGGGCCCGCTATATTTATTTGATGGAAAGGCGGAGGGGTGGATCCGTCGGGCCCAGGATGCGTCGAAGGCGGCCAAAATGGTCTACAGACCGCGTCACAACACGTCCGCTGGACGTTTTGAGCCCACATCTACCGCTCAACCGACAGCTTCGGGTTATAAAAAACCAGTTCAGCCTTCGGGAAACGGGCAGCGGTCCGCAGCCGGGAAACCCCAGCCAAAGGCTGCATTTCGGGACCAGCCGCAGGGGAGACGAGGACACTACAATTACAACCGCAATCGCCCTCACCGCAACAATTAACCCAAGTAAGACATGCGGGCCGTTTGGCTCTTTTTGCAGATAGGTGGTTGTCAACCCCAGCTTCACAGCCAGTTTTGGACTGGGTTAAAGGGTATAGAATTCCCTTTTCAGTCATCCCGCCACTTTGTGAGGGCATTACTGTTCGGCTTGCCAGTCCAATGTATGACATGGACGCCATGCATAAAAAAATTCAGGAGCTGTTGGGGCTGGGGGCAATTTCAGAAATCTCTGGGCATGATAACGTTTTTCTTTCGCCGATTTTTCTGGTTCCCAAACCTAATGGGTCATCACGTTTCATTTTAAATTTAAAAAAATTAAATGACTATGTGGTTGTTAACCATTTTAAGCTTGAAGACTACAGGTCGGTGTTACATCTGTTGGAACCCAATATGTATGGGGCTTCGGTGGATCTTAAGGATGCTTATTATTTAATCCCAATCGTGCCAGAGGATAGAAAATTCCTAGCGTTTAGATTTCATGAATATGGCATTGAAAATAAAATTATTGACTTCTGAAATTTCGATTACGTCAATCTGAAAAAATATACACTCAAATGCACCAACTAGTAACAGTACTTCATTCGAAAATAAATTGAAAACCCTTGTGGATAACATTAAAAACAAGGAAGACTAGGTTTGTGAGTAACCTTAAAGTAGAGGTCTCTCAGTCCAACTTTGCCAGTTTCTCCATAGCAGACGGCTGGAGAAACCGGCAAAGTTATACTTATTGTAATTTTGCAATTATATCACCATTGCACATGTTACACTGAGACCATATAATCACATCACATCATATAGTTCACTTACAAGCTCTCTTCTGCCTCCACTTTCTGTAACGTCAATAGAAGACAAAAACTTATAAGTTCTTTTGCCTTTCATTTTAATTTCGGGCTGGGGCAATATACCAAAAATCTGGTTTTCAGAAATGTAACTAGAATCGTCCTCATTTATGGTGAAAAGGCGGTTTTCTTCCCCAGCTACTTTGTAATACATAACCTTAACCTCGTAGTCATTGTTAACCTGCCCCATGTAAACCCCCCATGTAGGTATCTAAACTGAGATGTTTCGATGACGGGGCGGGGATGTCATGCCAATAGCACCAAACCATGGATCTTGTGGTTGAAAAATGTAACAAGTGGAGGGGAGAGGGTCAAAACTGATGAATAAAACGTCCCTTTACTTCACTTGTCCTTAAAGGCAGCCACTATTACAATGGAAGACTTTTTAAAGATAATATAAACTTTACACTCATTCCTCACTAACGATGTTAGTGTCCTAAGTGTTGCCAAAGTGTTACTATGGTAAAGTAAAACTTGGATAAAGTAACACTATGGACATTTCATGGTTAAAAATTCGTAGCTTATCACTGGTTGTGTTTTCGGCCCTCCATTAAAGACCGAAACTAAGTTGTCCCAGGCAGCAGTAGTCTGATCACACAGGAAAGTTCTAATTGTTGCTATTAACAAAAATAACCAAGGTTAAACTTCGGAAAATTAATAAACATGTACCATTTTTTCTGGAAGAAAATCTGCAACCTCCCTATTTCGTGTTTCTTATCGAACTGAGATCATGCTGGTAAAAGTTGAAGGTCTGTTGTACAGACTGTGCCACCTCCGCACTATCAATTACCAACCTCAAACCGAGAATTGTGGTAACACCTTGGACGTAACACTATGGACATGAAGTTGGGACAGACAAATAAAATATTGCGAAAAATACAAAGAAGTAGTTAGGACCTCAAATGGTAAAAATGCAAGAATCCAACGTTTTTCTAACGTTTGGTGCCCCTAATCTATATATTTCAAGCAAATGTTAGTAATAGCATAGCTTTGAAAGTATTCAGTAACACCGAGGGACGTAACACTTTGGACATTTTCCAAAATTAAACAATTTATAAAATACAACCTAAAAACGCCAGAATCGGCAGGCAATGCTTAAAACATTCCTTCTGATAAGTAGGGGCCTGCGGTATTTTTTTTATTGCCCTATGATTAACACCTTTCACTATACGATTTTTTAAAACGCCAGGACAGGCATTTTGTCATTTTCGATGAAATCAACCCACCTACAAATCAAATTTCATCAATTTTGGGTCATGATAACTGAGGAAATTGCGAAGGACGGTGTATGGCGGATGGACAGCAATTTTTCAATGCCATTTTCGGGTTCTACGTACCTTGAAACGGTAGCCATAACATTTTGAGGGAGGGAGGGGGGGTTAAAGTTCTGTTTTTTCCATGCTTGATTCCAAAGGTTCATTGTGAAAGTAATATACCAAAAGCAAAAAAAGTACATGGTAGTTTACCTCAGTCATAGAGAAATCTGGAGATGATGAAATCTTAGTTTTCTTCACTGCATATACGTTGAACCTCCTTCTCTTCCGTTGCTTGCAGTTACGCACTCCCGGTTTTATCTTACTTCGGCATCGGTGTCGCGTACTGATCGACGATGAGTCGTCAAACAATTGTAGGTAACAGTGAGTTGTAACTCTCGTAAGCGTCTTATATAGGTAAGTAGGAGTAATGGAGTTCCCAAGCAGGTGGGAAGATGGGACAAACAAAAGCATTTTAAAAATATATCGAACATTGCAGCCAACTAAACAACTAACCGACCAACAATAACTAGCATTATTAATCATAAAAATAATCCCATTTGGTACCTACCTATCTAGCCCCTTCAGCTCCATTACCCCATATTCCTAGTGTTCCCAATCCTATTGTCACTGACAAATAATGGGATTATTTGCCAAGAAGGACCTACATAACGGCCCAAGGTGGTCACTGCCCAGAGCAGGTAGTGAAAGGGCAGCCCGTCGATGGTAGCAGCATTGGGAGACTGTTGAACTTCCAGGTCCTAGTTCCCTAGTTTTACAGTCCTTGTAAAACCCCTCGATTTTTCAAAACACCCGTTTGAGAACTTCTTCCATTTTTCTAAGTTTTTTTCTGTACTGCTGAACCTACAGAGGTCAAACTTCGACGATCACACTGTATCACTTGTATGTTCACTGGTATGGAGCCTTTTTTTTTCACGTATCCACAAAAAAGTCTAATCATGCATTTTGGGAAACTTTAAATTTTCTCTTCATTATAGTGAAAGTAATTGGATCGCAAGCAGGACCTCCCATGAGCAGTTTTTTGATTGAGTGGACGGGTAAAGAGAAAAAACGGGAATAAGTGAGCCCTTGACCGAAATCATGTACAGGTATACATGGACTCCGAAAAGCAAGTCGATTAGGGAAGGCTTATCAAGATTTGGGTGGCCAACAGCAAAGACCGAAACCGATGGACATGATCGCCGTTCAGTTCATGCGCCAGGAAGTCTGACCTTATCTTTGACACGACCACAAAACCCCAGTTCAGCACAGGCTCAGAACCAAAGTGAGGAGCTACGTGAGACCGCACCATACCTTGGACTGACAAGGGCAGACTCCCGAGACATCAAAGTGACATTCAGTTTGTTTCAAAACTAAGACGTTAGTCACAGCAGTTGTAGATAATTTCAGTTTAATCAAGGTCACAAACAGCGGGACCGTGATTGTCGGCACTAACAATAAGAACTCCGATGGTACCTAGAAAGCAATCACTCGAGACCTGAGATGTACCGCAACTCGCTAAAACGACAGAAGAGCTCGTCTGATTGACGAGAGCTGTTGAAGGAGGGGGCACAGGTGCATTTGATGAACCTGGCGTCCTGGAAGGGACCAGGACTGGAGCTAACAAGGGACGATGCAACAGCATGTGGTGCTTAGGGGACCCACAGGTCTCACAGGCTTTTTAGGAGTGCAGTTTGAAACTGCGTGAGACCCCCAACACAGGGGAGGAAGGAGGAACAGCTATGTGCCACAGTTCGGATTTCAAAGAACTATATATATATATATATATATATATATATAATTATATTCTATTTAGAAACAACAACTGATGGTTAGGTACGAATACAAAAACCATGAAGTAAATGCAGAATGCGTAAGTCCATCCAAACTGAACAAAAATATTTTGTTCAAATCCGATTCCTGTATCAAACTCTGCAAGGTTTTATTAATTATGTCAGATGAAAGGTGATCCAAAATTGAAAAAACCACAGTCATGCAGCATGGCTATAAGAGCGAATTTTCGAAGTTTTCGGCATCTTCCTCCTCCGCTTAAAATTTTCTGAAAATTAATTTTCGGCCAATGTTTTCCCAACTTGATACCATACAAAATTAAAACAGGAGTAGTTTTACGCAAAGTAAAATTTGGGGTGGAAGGAGGGGGAGGGGGAAATCAAAAATGTTTTGAATACCAGAAGAGTAGGTATTGGATACGTAACAAATTTTTTGTTCCATTTTTTGCCGAGTAACACCTCGGTTTGTAGATTTTCCAACGCTGAACACGATGGTGAAGTCAGAATTGCGATATCCCATTCCGTTATCAGATTAGAGCAGACGAACCAGGAAGAACATCTCAAGAAATAACCACGTTCCTTCATCTTCAAAGTGCTCCAGTTTGAGAATGGAATGAGATATCGCAATTCTGATTTCACCATCGTGTTCAGCGTACAAAAACCTTTAAAATGAGGTGTCACTTGTCAGACTTTTTCATTTTGGGAATTTATGGGTAATTTTCCCCCCCTAAAACTTCCCAAAACTCCCCCTTAGAGTGACCCGATTCTGCCCATCTTCGAACTTAGCCTGTCGATTGCCAAGACAGATTTTTCGTGCAAATTTGAACTTTTTATCTCAATTCTTTCGAGAGTTATCGTCTGGAATGACACATACATATATAAATATATATATAAATATATAAATATATATATATATATATATATATATATATATATATATATATATATATATATATATATATATATATATATATATATATATATATATATATATATATATATATATATATATATATATATATATATATATATATATATATATATATATATATATATATATATATATATATATATATATATATATATATATATATATATATATATATATATATATATATATATATATATATATATATATATATATATATATATATATATATATATATATATATATATATATATATCATTTTTGGTGTCTTTCGGCAGGGAATTCAGGATGGTCTGAAACGGATTTTGGTATAAAAATCTTTCGGAAATTCGAGTTTTAAAAATTTTGGACCGAGAACAATAGCTTCCTTTTCTTCGAAAATTCGCTAAAACCACTTTTACATATCGAGTAGTAAGGATTATTAGTTGTAAACTGTAAGTACCTAGTATGGGTTTGCAAAAAAAAAAGTTCCACATTAAATGTGTAATGTTTTATAATCTTGAATGAAATATACATAAATTAGATAGGTAGTCAAATATTTAGAGAATGTAAGTCGCTCATGTCCTGAACCACGCGTTAATTGTATCTACACTGATTTCTTGCTGTAATCTCAATGGTAACTCTCGATGGATTTCGATTGGCAAGTTTTCTGAAAATCCAGACGACTCGAATTACAACACAGAATGAAATTATAAGGTACCTTACAAAAGAAATGACTATATACAGTGCCGTTATATTTTCAGGATATTTCAGGTATACTTTCCATTGCGTACGCATTAAGGGTCTCATGTAAAATTGCATGGGCAACTTAAGTAACGTTTTACCAGTTTGATACGGGGGCCCATATTTCTTAAGTAGGTCCTACTTTTATGTTAATTATAGTGACTATCAACCTAGATGTTAGCATATCGAACAATCTAGTTTTATTAATAAAGTGCCAGTTGGTTGATAGGTTCTCTCTCTCTCTGTGAGTCATTATTAGGAACTCGAATGGGTCCTTGAACCGTTCAAATCGGAGGGGGTTTTGCGGGTACCTCTGCATGGTGGCGCCTGTTTTTCTTTTTTACCAACTTCAATATTCACCCGTTATGATAAGTAGGTAATTTACGAATACAGTGCGCTGCAGCAATATTTCGCTGGAATTCGACCCGATCAGGGCAGCCTGCCAGTAATGAACGCAAAGAAAGGCAGCTTGCATACCTACTTCTGGGGCATTTGAATCCATGTCAAAACAGTAACATTTCCTAATTTTTATCCCCCATTCTCTTTAGCTTATGGTCAAGCTGGAATGAGTGTTTTCCAACACTTTTTTTCCCCAGCCCAAAATCGTGGGAGAAAGAAAATATCATTTTCAGAACAAGAGACAAACATCACAACATAACAGTCATTAAAGCAAGGAACTAGGAAGCTAAATTAAATACTGTTATAGTTTTTATCGTTAGTCTAAATTCATACACCAATTCGAACACCGAACTGAACTTTTTATTCATAAACATCTAAACAACTAACATTATGCAACGAAGGAACTCAAACAACTAGTGCAGTAACCTCACATCACTCCCCTTCTTCGGCCCCCTCTCGCAAATCCTGACTGTCCGTGTGAAATGGCGCCAAGGTGTCAGCATGGACTACGCGAGCCTTCCCCTGGGGTGTCCTGATCCGAAGGACAACCGTTGACAAGGCTTTTAGCACTTTGCAAGGTCCAATCCAAGGGGACTGGAGCTTCGGACACACGCCGAGCCGCCTCCGAGGTCGATAATGCCAAACAAGGTCACCTGGCTGGAACTTGGGGACGCTGCTACGGATGTCATATCGCCTCTTTGTCTGGAGTGCCCCTTTCGTCAGCCGCTCTCGAACAGTCGCGTGCACCTTCTCCAGACCGATCCTCAACTGCGCCGCGTAGTTTGTGACTGGCATCTTCTCCCCAGGTGCCTTCCCGACCTGCAGATGCACGGGCAATGTTAGCTCTCTCCCCAGATTGAGCTCGGCAGGGGAAAAGCCCGTCGTCGCATGTTCTGTGGCCCTAGCATCTAGGTGACCCTTAGCATCCTCAAAGAGTTTGAACAGGTGGGTAGGTAGGTCTCCCGGCTCCTCGGTTTCCTCCCCTCTTGCTGGCCCTATGTCAAACGGGGTGAGCTGGTCCGGGTCATCCCCTTCATCGTCCAGTTCCACAACTCTGCAGGGATCTTCAGGTATTCCATCAACCCGCTTCCCCTCCACAGCCAGCCAATTGCCAGCAGGGTTGATCAGGCACTTATGGTTGGCCAGGAAGTCCATGCCCAGGATACACTCCTCCTGTATGTCTGCCACCAGTACCATCTGCTTGCGGGTTCTTCCCATCCCCCAAATCAAGCTGAATGTCTGCCAGGCCTCTAGTGGGTATGACATCCCCTGACACCGACCGTATTCTGGACCCCCCACTATTTACCAGTGGTACTTTTAGCCTGTCAACCAGTTTGTCCTTGACAATTGTACGGGTAGCTCCTGTGTCCACCACCAAGTCACAGGGAATCCCATTAACCTTTCCCAACAGAACCAGTGATCCAACTGAAGCTCTGTAGATAACACATTCCCCTGGGCTGGTGTCGTCGGTCCGAGGACAAGGGGACTCGTCTCCTGAGGTCGGTTTGTCCCCATTCATTCCGACCTCCGTTCGTTTTCCGAATGTGCGTGAGTGCCTGGTGGCTGATCCTTCCGTGCTGGGACTGGCCTACTACCCCAATGTGGAACATGAGCACTCATGGGCCGAGGTTGGGGGCAATGTCTTGCAAAATGCCCTAGTCCAGCACAACACCAACAAGTAATGGGCCGCCCAGATGGTCTCTCCTGACGCTGCTCCCTTGCCAGTCCCCTGTACCGGCTATCCTCTTGAACACGCAAAATGGGACTGGTGGTCTGGCCCTCAGTCTCATCCAACACTGAGAGCTCGTCACGCACTGCTAGCCGACAAGTCCCAGTGAGGGGCACCTTCAGGACGGCTTCCAATCTTCTAGCCACATCGAGTGCTTCATCCATCAGTTTTGGCCCAGCTGTCAACACCTTCTCGCGTAGGGAGAGGTCCCTCAGGCCTTTCACGAATAGGTGTACAACCATGAGCTCTGTCCCTTTTGATATTTCTGGTAGGGCCCGGCGGGCTAACTTTCTCATGGCCTGGTGGTAGGTGGCAACATCCTCTTTAGGTAGCTGGTATCGGGTCATCAACAGGGTCATGAATTTTTGCTCCTGGTTCCTATGGCCAAACCTCGTCTCCAGAGCACTTTTCAGGGACCCATATGAAAACGGCGTCCCAACCTCAGCCAATACGTCCCTGGCGGCGTCTGTCAATGACGAGGCTAAAGCTACCGCTTTGGTATCCTCATCCCAGCCGTTTTGCCCCGCGATCAGCTCGAACTGTAGGCAGTAAGACTCCCACTCTTCCAACCCCCCAATCTTAGTAGGCTTGAGTGTGAGCCCCTGCGTCTTTAGCCCAAGCCCCGTATTCTGCATCGGCTGCGGCTCAGGCACCTCGTGTCCACCAACCAACAGAACCCGCTCCAACATGGTCCTTACTGCTTCCATTTGGCTTTGCAGTAACTGTTCCACACCCCCCAAATGCTGCTGCAACAGAAGGCGTGTGTCCCCTAAAAATGCACTCCTCTCGTCATTCCACAGGTCTATCAATTCCTGCTCGTTGATCCGCGCACTGTGTGGGAGTTGCGGCATTTGGGTAGCATTTTTGCCCTCCAGCTCGCCTACGGCGTCGTTGGACTGCAACTCATTGTCTTCCACCGCTCCCTTCGCCAAATCAGCAGGTGATCGCCTGGTTGACCGGGTGTTCATCGCTACTATGGATTATCTACAGATTATCCCACCGCTGCCACCAATTGTTATAGTTTTTATCGTTAGTCTAAATTCATACACCAATTCGAACACCGAACTGAACTTTTTATTCATAAACATCTAAACTACTAACATATGCAACGAAGGAACTCAAACAACTAGGTAGTGCAGTAACCTCACAAGACTTTATTGAAGAAACGAAATATATTTCAGTATTCACAAACCAATACCTTAGTAATAACTACTGACAAATAGAGTACTTCCTACTAAGGTAGTAAAAATTAAATGAAAGAACATCCAACTTATTTAGCATAGGAAGATATTTAATTACCATACATCCCACTTTCTTGTTCGCAGTCGACCTTGTGATCCTCTTGAAATGAAGAAGTGGATCATCAGAAAGGTAAGTAAAGTTTGTTTTTTGAGGAAGAAACACACTGTCCGGTAACATGTAACAAAAATATAGGTACCTACCTACCAGGACGTGGGGATATTTCTGTTCTTTTCCTCTTGAGTTCCATCATATCCTTAAATTGAATGTTGGAGTTCATGCCTATAAACTAAAAAGAAAGAGAACTAAATGGTAAACATGTGTTCGTAACGTAATGGGAAGTATAGGTTGCGATAGAAATGTGTTTGTGCGTAGATATTAAATATACACGAGAAAAGCCAACACAATGGCGAAATAATGACATAGTTCTCTTATATGCAAGTGCAAATATGGAAATATATACTTACTGAAGGGAATGGTCAATTCGTCGACTCACAGCATGAAATGGAAGAAGCAAACAGTAGAATGAAATACAGAAAACTGACCTAAGATGCTAGGAACTGCCCGCGCCGGTGGGGGGGGGGGGGGGGGGGGGGTTGGAAGAAAGCGCTTAGAAAACGTAGCTAACCGAGAACAGAAAGCATTCTAGTAGTTATTTAGGTGATCTAAATGAACTGTGAACATTTTCATGGTGGAACGATAATGGGAGATCTGGTTTTGAATGAAACAAGAGGAAGTGTGTCAGGTCCACCACCGTGAAAAGAGCATGTTGCCCACAATCTGTCCTTTCTGCTGCTGACGAGTTCAACTACCTAAGTTTATGGTGCACCTGTATTTCAAGT
This sequence comes from Leptopterna dolabrata, assembly GCA_954871275.1. Classification (NCBI taxonomy): domain Eukaryota; kingdom Metazoa; phylum Arthropoda; class Insecta; order Hemiptera; family Miridae; genus Leptopterna; species Leptopterna dolabrata. Next base: position 54,194,855 of record OX940974.1, on the reverse strand, counting down.
TACGGAAGAGAGTAAAGTAAAGAGTAAACTACTCAGTGAATAGTAAAGCCGAATGACATACACAACTGAGAGCACCATTGATAATACCAGTTCTTCAGTGACACACCAATCTGTTCACTGTCATTAACACTAATAAAACACTTTTCATTATTAGTGTTTTTAGGTATTTATATTTGCTAGCCTCGGTTCTGTTGAAATCAAGAAGACACTTACCATTACACCTGTAAACAAGGTCAGACCATATGATCATTTCTTGAGAAAAGCAGAAGACCCCTAATCTTCCACCTTTTAATGTTTGGTCAAACAGATTTCCTGAATCAGCTACAAGTCGTTCACCTTCAAATATTTTCAATCTGATCAATGAAATTTTAGGTCGATGTATAAGTAGCCATCGGTAAGCAGTCTTTTCCTTCCAACCAACATTTCTTGGATCTTTCCAAAGAAGTTTTACCTGGAACAGTAGAAATTCCCTTTGATTAGTGAGAGCGAATTGGGGGAATTATTTACTTTTTAGCAATTTTTGACGCAAAAAACTCAAAATTGACCCAATTTTTGTTGTCAAAAAATCGAATATAAATTCATCCTTTTGTTTGCCATAACCTGCCATTGATAAGGTCAATGGGGAATTTTTGTCAATTTTTTTTTTTTAATAAATATTCAGAACTCCTGGAAAAATGGTAGTTTGAAGTCCTGTTTTCAAAACTACGTCCTATTTTTTAAATGAGGGCGATTAAAAGTAAAAATGCGGCAAAAAATGACGTTATCAGGTCTATTGACATCTGGTTGGCTGATGGTTCAAGGAGGCAGAGCGAAGCCTTGGAGGTGGAGGGTTCAACACTGCCAACAATGCAACATTAGAAATGGCAAACCTTTGTGGCAACCTTCAAGAACCTTTGCCGTGACCTTCTCCTCGGTTTGATATTGAGGATGTATTATTTTCTCTGTATATGAGGTTCTGTACGTCGTATAAAGTGATGCACAGGCGATCTAAGCGGGTTATAAGTTGAACTGCTCGGCAATGGGCAATTTTTGTGGGTTAGATACTCTTTTTTTGGGCCAAATTCTGTTCACTAACGGAAATGAACACATAATGAGGTGTTTGTCGGAAATTCTAGGGAGAAATTGAGTGTGAAATTTGAATTACTGAGTTTCTGCTACAAATGATGAAGGTATCAGGTAAATTGCCGAGTAGTTCAACTCAAATCCCGCTTAGAGTGCATCACTTTAAACGATGTACAGAACCGTAATGGTAGGATGGAACCGCAAATTTATAAATAAATTTAAAAAACATGCCCTCAAAATCAAATCAAGGGATAGGTGACAGCTAAGGTTCCAGAAGGTTGCCATAAGGTTTGCCGTTTCTAATGTTGGGTTGTTGGCAGCACTGAGAACCTTTGCCTCCAAAGCTTCGCTCCGCTTCCTTGGGCCAACAGCCAATCAGATGATTTTTTGTCTCATTTCTACTTTCAGTCTCCATAATTATTTTTTAAATTAGGGTGTTTGAAAGTAAAAATGACGTTTCTGAAAACAGTCTTTTAACTACAGTTTTACCAAGAGTTCAGAATTTCATGTTATTTAATTTTGTTTTTAAATTTTTGACAAAAATTCACCATTTACCTGCTACTAGTGGGAAATCAGAAATTCAACTTTCACACTTGTGTCTTCCTACACAGATACCTCATTATGTGGTAGGTAAGTGTTAATTTCCGTTACTGAACAGAATTCGGCACACAAAAAATTAGAATTTGTAACACGAAAATTGCCCACTGGATTCTTTATGAATAATTATGGGGGTATTAATCTTCTTTTTTTTTTTTAAAGCCGACCACTGAATGTGAAAACTTGCTGGTCCCTTAAATTTGGGGCACCCTGTATATAATCGTATGGATATGTAGTGTAGGTATATTCTACTATTAATTCCCAACAAAGTGGTTCATATCCAAGTTTGTTTGGGTCCCAAACTGCTTCAAATTGTGAATAGCTATAAAAAAAATCATCAAAAACTTCTTCAAATTCACCAAAATGGTATAGGTATAGATACTCAAGACAAAAATAATAGACCATTCCAATAACCAAAAATAATATTGCTCAAAAGTAGAAATTAGAATAAATCCTGAAAAATCAACAAATTTTAGCAGAAGGCTTTGATTTGACTCTATTAGCTATTTTTATTTTTACAAAAACGTCTTGGCTCAAATAATGGATATGTGTAGGACACTCCTGCGTCCCTAGATACGGGACCTAGTCCCCAAACAGGAGTTACAAAAAATTTGATGTATATTTATATACATATATAACATTATATAATTTAATTTTATATACAGATATAAGTATATTTATGGGTTTTGACTGCCCAAATTAGTTTATTATTAACTAAATTGTTGGTAATTACATATGTCATTCCTTAATATGATTTCTGGAGAGGACTGACAGTACCTGGTCAGGAGTATCTCCAGTTTGCCACAGAGAATTTCTTAGCATTTGTCCTGGACCCGTAACAGAATTAACCAGCTTCAATTGAATACCAGGCTCTGCCACAGCCCTGAAAGGAGTACTTTGCCAATATGTCTGGCCACTCTTCTTCCACATCACTGTGTAGAATTTGTGGTTATTTTGATAGCTGAAAATTGGTTTTAGCGATTACATCTATAGTTTTGTTGTGATCGGCTGCTCCTCCACAACCAATGTAATGTACATACATGTTGTATCTCAGAGTGGGGACCCCCCGACCCCCCTCTGATCATGTCAGGGGCCTATAAAGAGCCAAGGGGCCAATGATTAAATAACCATTCTCAAGCTAACTTTCGGCCTCGTCTGTTCCATCCTTAATCACTACACTGGTGACCCCGACGTGATGACACGCAGCCTCCGCCCGCCGTCTGCGACGAGCCCCACCTCCGCAGCACTACGCCCGGCACACGCACCCCACTTCGACGCCCCACAGCGCCGCCCCCACCGACGCCACACAGCGGCGCCCCACTCCGACGCCCGCCTCGACGCCCAACGCAGCGGCCCTCCGCTACTTCGCCCCACCATCCGATTCCTATATAAGGAAACGGACGCCGGCGCCTCGCACACTTCCTACTGACACTTCCAGACGACACCTCTCCGGGACTGGCGCCTACAACGAGAACACGGACCCGAAACCACCGACACCCGCAGAAACGACTCCACCGACATCAACGCTCCAGCTCCGGCCGTACGACCCCGCATTCCCGCACGTCTGATTCGCCCAATTCGAGATCACATTGACTCACGAAGGCCTCACGACGCCGCATGCTAAATTCGCCCGCGCCTTCGAGCCCCGACAAGCGGACCTCTACGACGACCCCAACCGACTTCCGAGCACGAGAATCCGTCAGTCCACGCCCGCCGACTCCGTAGAGCCCTCCCGGCCGACACACCGCAACGCGTAGAACATCAAATCGTCACGAAGGGACCTCCATGCCACGCGAAACTTCGCCGAATATTACCGGACCTCAACGCGAAAGCGTCGGCCCATTTCGGCGAATTACAAGCGGCTGGCACCATCGAACGCCAACAGCTACCAGACGTTGACAACTCGCCTTTTCGCCACGCACGCACCGTCCGACGGCTCCCGGCTCAGCGCCTTACTCAACCGACTTCCGACGACGAACTACCGTCAGTCACACCGACCCCGCTCGTTCGGCAGCTTTTCACACGCGCCCTTCCAGACAGCATTCGCCTTCACATAGCGGCGCGCGACGAACCCGACGTCACGAAACTCGCTGCTCTCGCCGATCGCCTCATACCCTTCGCTCCCCCTCCTCGAGTGGCTACCGTCACCCAAGAGGTTCGTGTGATTCGAACAGACGACAACAGCGACCGCCGACGCAGCCACGACCGACCACACACAGCGCGACGAACGGCTCGTGTTTCTACCGCCGCACATGGGACCCCCGAGCACAAAAACGCCGCACCCCATGCACCTGGCGCCCGCAACAACAGCCGCCGCGGCCGTACCCACGCACTCAACCAACACCCCGGCTCTTCATACGCCGCAAACGTACCGCCCCCAACGACACCGACCCGGACAGCCACAGCGAACCACCGCAACCACCGCAACCAGCACACGCACCTCCCACGCCCGGCAACCGCCACCGCAACAGAACAAAATTTAACTAAATGCGTTACTTAAATTCTGGGGGGAGCAGTGTTGTGATCGGCTGCTCCTCCACAACCAATGTAATGTACATACATGTTGTATCTCAGAGTGGGGACCCCCCGACCCCCCTCTGATCATGTCAGGGGCCTATAAAGAGCCAAGGGGCCAATGATTAAATAACCATTCTCAAGCTAACTTTCGGCCTCGTCTATTCCATCCTTAATCACTACAAGTTTCTATTACAACAATGATGTGGGCAAAATCAAATAGGTAGGTACCTTTTTCAAGAGCATACCTAGGAAAAAACCATGCCGATACCATTAAGTTGAAAAAGGTAACATAATATGAAATTGATGTAAATTATTAATATCATATGAATATTATTAATGCTAATTTGTCAAGATATTATCTTGACTCAAATTAGAGTGCTGAATAAAGTAGAAATCAATAAGGTCTGATGAAGATATATAAAACATAAAATAAAAAAATAGAATAAAAATTAATATATACAATAGGAATCTTTTTAAGGTATACATACCTAAAAATAAATCCCACGTAATCATTATCAATGACGGAATCAATGAAGAATGTACCTTCAAAATCCACTCCACCAAAGGCGTCATAACCTGGACAGATATAAAGTATCCTCCGTTTTATATTACATGAAGATATTTCAAACTGGTTCAGTGAGTTTTACTTATTTTGAGAGTATAATGCAACTCTAGCTTGTTCACAGTAGGAAGGTGTGAGGCACCTTAGTTACACTGTGCTCCCAAGAAAAACAGCACCAGGAAGGGTAAAACAAGCTACTTTTTCTGACTCTAGTGGCGGAGAAGTTTGATGCTGGTTTCAACAGGACTTATGAATAACTAAAATTTACTAACTTGAAGGATTATTATTTCAATAATAAACACCTAAAATGGAGAATACCCACTTTTTTTCTTCTTTATTCTGTTTTCTCATTTGGACGAAACGTGAGTAAATAATTATCCTTATTACACGTGGAAGTTTAAATGACTTAATTGCCGCCCTTCTAAGGATACTGCTTGTTTTATATAATCCACGAAGTTGAAATGGTCTGTGACATTGATACTACCGTCTGAAAAGTCTGTTCTGCTATGCTGTTGCACGGAGGAAGAAGTAGCAGCAATGATGCCATTGCAGGTTTCCACGTAATCTTGGAAACCAATACAATATATGCCAATAGGTATTCAGGCAAACCGATTCGATTTTTTCCATCAACAAAAGCAAATTTGGAATAAAAGCAGCAATTCCAGAACCACGGGTATTCCCCATTCGCAGTAGGTACCTATTTATACTTTGCCATTCCCTATTTTATGAGTCTGAGTAACTTCAACACTGGAATGAATAATAGGAGTTCGAAATTTCTTTCTTTTTGGGAATTGTAGCCATGTGTTGCGCAGTGTGAAATGGAAATCAATGGAAAGCAATGCAACATCCAACCTTTCTTTTCACAGAAAAGTTTGGAACCTATTCTATCAGGAGACGTGCAGTACCTACTAACAAACAAATTTTGGTCACTGTTCAAACGGGTTACAAATAAGGAAATGTGAAAAAAATTATATATACTATGATACTAATGAGGAATACCCATGACTAATGTATATATTTTTAAATGAAAGTAGGTTTAATTCTAATAATTTTGAGACCAATCACACTCTCCTATGATGAATAGTTCTTTTTCTATGAGCTTTCAAAGTTTCAGCAATAAGTGACGTCACAATGACCAGCGGGAGGGGTGCAATGACGTCAGTCGTTGCCGAAACTTTGAAAGCCCATAGAAGAAGAACTAGTCATTGTACGGTTGGTCTCAAAATTTTTAGGATGGAACCTAAATTCATTTAAAAATGGGAAAGTAATATAAACAGAAGTCATGGGTACTCCTCACTGCAGGTTATCCAACCAGTTCATGACTCAATTGGTTCAGAAAGTTGCAAGTACAAGTTCCGCTGCTGTTACATTTTTTTTCTTGTTACTGTCTGCTTCTCTATCATCCTTTCGGAAGCTCAGTGAAGCCCATTAGACAAATAAGTGGTCTCTCATTTCCCATGCATGATATTCATAAGCTCTCCATCAAATTTCAGCAGATTGCCCCCACTATGGGGCGCCATACACCTACTCAACAATCATACTATAATTATGATGACAAAAAAAAGGTCTGCCAATTCGAGTAGACAGTATAGCTTCCTCACTTGAATCACACGAACGTATTAGTTGGGACATTCCATGTTCACGCATGCACAGACGAAAGTTACAGTACGATTCCAAGTATTGTTGCACATTGCAGTTCATTGAAGTATTATTCCTGATTGGCCCTCCAAGTTTGAACTCATTTCAACGATATTTAAGGTAGTTATGTGCGTTTCAGCTATTTAACGTTTATGCATGCGCAGACGAGTTACGGCACTTTTTCAGTGATTGTGGTATGGAACCATCTGCGATCCAAACACCGTGTGCCCTCAAAATTTCGACCATTATTTAGCGTAGGTACGGGCGTTACAAGGAACTGACCACGGACAGACAGACACGGAACCAAAAATGTTCCTTGATGTCTGAAACGTAAAATGCGAGTGGAAATTTTCATTTTGAAGGACATAATTTTTTTTACTCCTGTACGAGTACAAAGCTTCCCTACCTTCGGTAGTGAGGAAGCAAAGAAAACACAGTTATTATTAGCAAGTTACAATAACTTGAATAATGGAGAGGACATTCCGAACTAGCCTATGGAGGCCTTCGGGTTCTGGCATGACGGAGGCTAAAGGGAAGTTTTCAGTTCAAAGGACCACCAACCCAAATAGAAACGTCAGTACAGAGAGCCATGGAGTAGTCCTTCGGATTCCTGAATTGGCTGGCTCTGTGGCCCTCCTTAATAAACCCAGCACCAGGGCATCCTTCAAATACCTACCGTTTCAATCAGACCTGTCATATTTCCATTTACCCTCCCTCCAGGGATAGTGGCTTTCATGACTTCCAACTGACATATTTGCATGGTTGTGTTATGCTGGTTTTAAATGAATAAATATTTTCACTGGTCTAAGAAATACACCAGTCAACAGTTTTCCAGCATGATTACTTAAGCGGCATCCTCATCCTTGATTATGGGATCACAAAAACATATCCATACTAAATTCAGTTTCATGATGATTTCATAATTCGGATGGATTATTACTTACCAATAGCTAAACCGGGATCACTATTCATGGTCTGCACAATTTCGGCTCCTTCATTGTAAATGTCCCAGTGAGGATCTATCTGGGAATCTCCTTCAGGATCCAGAGCCACCATTTGAAATTTCCTTCAATTTATTGAAATGGAATAAGTCAACCAGTGCCAAGGTGAAACAAATTAAAATGCCAGCTACTGAGGTAGTGTACAAAATGCTTTCAATAAAACGTTCAATTGCCAAGAAGGGTTGGACATAAAGGAAAAGAGTGTGTGCATGAGTCATCAAATCAATATATCAACAGACAGATGCAAAATGAATAGTGGAACACCTCAGGAGACCTTTCTCCAGAGCTTGGAATTGTCAACAAGCCGACTGCACTAGCTTTCAAACCTGGAGAGCTGCGGAAGGGTCTGCTACAAAGGGTTACTACTTTTGCACTGAATGTATTTATGCTAGTTTGCTGTCAGCAAATCTAAAGCCCGTCGTGTGATGCTGTCACGCCGTTTCGCTTGAACTCCTTTGCCACCCCTGGTAGACCTACCTCACGCCACTGACAACGCGCTTATCAAGGAAGATGGACTCGAGAGACCAGTTTGTAAGTCACCTGCATAATACTGATGAGTCAAGTCCGACTGATCACCTCCTTCGTACCCCATTAATTGCTAACCATTCGCACCAGTGATTGGTAATTATTAGGCCTCTATTTATGTGAAACCAACCCCTATTTTCTTTGAAAGATTTATTCTTCATTACCTATATACATAGTTCACTTGATCTTATCATTAACTTAATGAGCCCATAAGTAGGGTAACGTCACCAGTTACAGACATGTTCAAGACATCACTTCCAGGTTAACTCAATTTTCTGAGCCTTGTAATGTATTCAGAGTTTTCCAACTATTTTTCTCTCATGCAGCAACATCTCCTCTAACGTTTGGCTGCTTCTGGATCCTCTAAATTAGTTAATTATATTTTTAATCGCTCAATTATGAAAAGAGGTTCGACCCCCAGTAACAGACACCGAAAAATCTGATGATCCTCAGTAACAGACAGGGTAAAAGGATGAGTAACAGACACAGACAAAATTCCCTTTTTTCTTCAAAATATGCAAAATGTCTTTATTGTCAGAACTAAAACCTTATTAAATTCAAAAGAGCAATACGTGAGTACGCAACTAGAAAATTTTAATCACAAAAAATGAGAATTTAACACAGCTGCGAGGTTTTTAACGTGTACCTACAAAACAATTAACTAAATTTAAACTCCCAAACTTAAAACATTTTGACTTTTAACATAAGTAGTTTTTAGACCACCTTATAAAAGTGGCAAAGAAACTTTCTTTTGTACTCCTATATCTACAAAGGAACATCGCTAATTGGTTGCGGGAATTGAAAACGTTTGTTTCCCTGAGATCCATAAGCCAATGGCTGTGGTAACATTTGGATAACGTCACTCTTTAATATTAAGTTAAAATCGGAAATGGGCTTGAATACAGTCTTCAATCTGTTTACTGGGATTAAGGGGATAACTGCTAGTTCACCACCAATGTTGTCATTGATCTCGTATACACATTTCACCTTTGTGTTTTTATTTACACGATAGCCTACACAGTACTTTAAGGAAGGGGCCAAAATATCTTTTTTTGGTTCATCATTGCCAATGATATCCATGGGAATTTCTTGAATGAGACTCAGTGTACTCAACTGTTGTTCTGGAATGTGTCTGGTTTGTTCATTCGTCGATGCAGTAAGATCTTGTAGATCTTCATCCACCTCAACACCACTGCTATCAACACCCAAAAGTTCTTCTCCGAAACAGACTGGCGAAACACCTCCAACTTGTCCGTTGCTGTGAATTATTGTTTCATCAACTGGAATCATGTTGTCATCGTCATTGAATTCCTCACCTCCTTCTGAACTCGAAGCTGGATGCCATTCTTCTTCTTCTTTGATGATGATTTATCTCTATACACTTTCCTCTTTCTGCTATTTCTTTGTTTTGTTATTGGTTTTTTCTGTTCATTCTTTTCTTCATCTTTTCCTCTGCTTTTCTTTTCTTGATGTCTTCCTGTTCCTTCTTTTTTTGAAGTCTTTCTTCTGCCCTTTTCTTCTTAGCCTCTTCCTGTTCCTGTTTGTACTTATTTCTGTTTTTTTAACACCTCGTTTTGCCACTCTTGTGAAGTAATAACTGCTATTTTTGATCTCTTGTTGCTGTTAGATTCTATATTCATACTCTTTGCAGAAACAGAAGCAGTGGGAGTCCAAACAAGGGCTTTTTTTGAATGGACTGGGAATATCGCCCAAGACACTACTAATATTCGTTTCACCAGGCTCACTGGTTTTGGATGTCTCAGGCTGTTGGATGTCCTGGCCATTTTCTGGATGATTAGGGGACGGATTTATGGTGACATTTAGAAGTAACTGATCTTGAGTTGTGTTCGGCAACACTCATTCCATTACTATGCACATCTAATAAGGCAGTTTGCATCTGTTCTTCAGTGTATGCGAATTTCCTGGCAGGGGGGGCCATCATGAACTGAAAATGAACTGAAAAAAGAGGTGTCTGCAATGATCTGAGGTACCAAAAAAATGTGGCATGAGTAACAGACACCCTTTTGGACCGGTAACAAACACCCTGTCTGACACTGGTCACATTGTTCCACTCTCAATATTGAACCTGTAGGAACATTCACATCAATGGAAAACCTATCCCGAAGGAAAAAAAATGGAAAAAATGAAAATGGCTTCCTGAACCAGTAACAGACATGGGTGTCTGTTACTAGAAAAACGAGGTTTCTGAGGATGAGTAACAGACATAGATAAAACTCGCATTGGAATTAATTGTACATGAAGAACGATATGAAAAACGAAAAGAGCATAGTTGAAACATTAGAAAAACACCTTCAGCATGCCCTGATGTCGAGGTTCTACAATGGAAAATGATGGTTGAAAACACTCACCTCCTTAACAAAACCAGCTAGCTGCAGCATCAAAATCCAACTGACCTCGAGGTGGCTGTTCATAACCTTCCACCACTGCCTTCTAAATACTAACTGGCTCATGAAATTCACTCTGATGGCGCTAGATGGATACACAGTACTCATGGACTGCAGCAACATCAGTTTTCCCGCCTAAAATGCTTATTATTTTTATTCAAACCTGTGACTGTCTGTCACTGGACCCTTGTCTGTTACTGGTGCCCTTACCCTAGGCCATGTTTCATTCATTTACATTTTCCAATTCGAGCGGGATACGATACAGGTTCACTTCATGAGTGATAATCAGTAAGTAGATTTGTCACACCTGCCTATTGTTTACACGAAGGACGTCAGTCCTCGATCGCCTGCCAACTTGTGTGTGCAAAAATTATCCAAAACTAACACCCATATTGTTTCGTTGTCAATAATTACAATCACGTATAACTTCAAGCGACTTTTTGGCATATCTTGTATGTTTCTATGTTACAGTAAGCAGGATCCTCAAGCAACTACTGTACTAAAAAGAAAGAAAGAAAGGCTGCTCATGTTTACGGTGGGTGTGAATATTGCTGCTGAATTGATTGAAACGTGTATAAAAGATGTATTTTTCATTTTACAGTCCATGTAATTCCATTCATTAACATAATGAGCCGGTAGGTAAGTAATGTTTCCCTCAGAAGGACCTCGCCATCACTAAACGTGACCCTTCCAGGATGGATTTCACAGAAGTTACATGAACCCTTCTCCTCATATCTGAAGAAAGTAGTGGGCAGGGAGGGGGGGGGGGGGCTTCTAACCTTCTGAGGAATGTGTGCTTGAAAGTGAGAGAAGTATTCTTGGTAAAAAAGCCAAACAAGACCCTACCTACCATAAGAAATGAAAATCTACTTCTAGCATAGTCAGATTTCACAAGGGATAAGTTAACGTGTTATTAAGATAAAGTTCAAATCTTACCTGAAATCTGTTTGGAATATTTTTGAATTATTAGGGCAGTTGTCTATATGATTTTTCACTCCATCTGCATCAAAATCTTCTTGGCATGCATCTCCAGTGCCATCACCTGCGTGTAAAATCTTATTTTATAAAATGTATACATCTGAGCTACAAAAGTAAAGAAATAAAAAAGGCCATGAAAAGTTGCCTGAACAACCATTTCGACTAGTGCCTTATGTCCAACTGCTCCATTGGTGAAGTGGACGTGATGCTCCACTTGTTGTTTTCTCTCTCAATTGTTCTCTCAGGGTGGTAAGATAATGGTCCAATCATTCAGCTCAAGGCTACCCATTGCCTCACCACCCGGGCAAGGGATTGCCTCGGGTTGGGGTAAGGGAGTTCGGATTTGGACTGACGAACCTCAGTGACAGTGGTTCAAAACCCATCCACCAAGTGACAGAGTGCTAATCAACTCAGCATTCAGCTCACGCCGAGACAGGTAAGTAGTACCTACTTGATTTGATACAGCACCTTCTGTGTCCAAGTCCATAGGAATAGACGTGCCTTTGATGAGGGGGAAATGGCATCAACTGAACTTCGTGGATAGTTGGATTCGTCTTCATCCTGACTACTAGATTCCTGTGCGTCTTGAGACCTCGACTCCATGAATGTCATATGACTAGAACTCTGTGGATTCGATTTTTTGCATACCTTCGACCAATGGCCCATGATGGAGCTGGTATTGCAACGTTTATTATGGTAGGGCACTGACTTCCGCAATGCCGATCCCCACAACCATAGCATGCAAAATTAAATGGCAGTTCAAGTAAACCTGGTTTCTCCCCAAAAATGAGGAGGGGAAGAAGAGCGATTTTGCTGAGGGTAAAAAAAATGTTGGGAATTTGTCAATTTGTGCCTGAGATCTATAGATGTGGCTCCTAAATTAATTGAAATTTCCACGTCACAGGTAAAATCCTCTAACAATGATGTTTCGATATTTCTTTTTGTATATCATCACTGACATGACTCCATGAATAAGTTGTTGAATGAAGGGGTGATCAAGGTAAACTTCACATTAGCAGTACCAAGCACACTCTTTGAGGCTTGCAGCAAACATCGGGGTGTTTATCTTGGATGATCAATCAGAACTTGATTGCCTCTTTGCACTTACTGCGGGATTTAATATAATAACTGCATAACAGCTCCACACACCCAGCAAAGTCTTCCTAGGTTTCTACTTCTACCAGGTAAGCCAGCGATTTCAGAGCAATGTTGAGAACTGGGTCCATGTAAAATCTGAAATATTCTGCATGTTTAGCAGCAGCACGTTACCTAGTATTAGCTGGACCTCGAATCTGTTCACATAGTAGTTGTCCACCATTCAAGTTTCCTATATTCTGGAAAGGAAACTCGAATAATGGTGCTAGGAGTTCCAGCTTGTAGCAGAGACAATTGGGACACAAGTAGCAGATAAAAACAGAGTTATCAAAACGTTTTCTTTTTCCATACAAAATACACCTCTGTGTAAGAGTTTCGGTTGATCAAACCATAAAACACACACACAACACAATTACTGAAGGTAAGAGGTGAGCTGATATAGTCAGAAGTGGAAGGAGATATATTGTGATTGGCTGTTGGAGTAAAGGGAATCGATGGGAAGGGGAGGGGGAAAGTAAATCCATCTGCAGAGAAAGGAAGGAACCAAGCTGTTACAAAATTAATGCATTAGTGGAGAAAAACTTGCTTCTGTCAAGGCAAAGGGAATATGGCTGGCAAACCAGAATCTGGTCCATATAATCCATGGATTAGGTGTAGGTGTGAGTCCCAGCAGTATTGCTGAAGACGTGTTTATACTGTTCGAGCAACTGAGTTCAAGGCAGTGCAGTTTGATGTGGTAACAGAAATTGCATTTTGAGCCAAATAATTTACCACATCTTTTTTGCTAAGTGCAGCCACTGGGCATAAAAGATGAGTGAGCGAAATGAAGTCAGCAACGAGAGTAATACATTCGCTGCCAAAAATATTGGTAAGACTTAAATATTTATTTTATTTTATTTATTTATTTATCAATGTACAGGAGACTAGTGTCTCAACGAGGTACACGGTAGAAGAGTCCATAAGATGAAAACAAATGACAGCAAAACATGACATAAAGCAATAGGTATACAAGAACAAAAAACAAACAAAAAAATTTATACATACATATACATATATAGAAAACATGCCGTTTAACTGAACCTAAAGTCGCCTCAAAATAGTGTGGTAAACCCATACTTTATAGTCATATGTTTTGTGTTGACCCAGTTGTTGGGCTGGAAAATGTGTTGTTGTGTTTTGAAAATTGGAGCAGAAATATACATCGAATAACCCGTGCTGTTTTGTGGTGCTTTCCGTCGTATACTACAATTGGGGGCTCGTCCTAATGAACACCGAGGGAAAAGTGTCCCCCTCGCCTCAGCCGACGGCAGCGCGGCCCGCACGTCGGGGGACGAGGGCCCCGACGTTGGCAACGCGGGTGGCCACTCTCGAATCCCTGCTTGAAGGGGTTCACCAGCAGCTATCCCATATTACCCTACCACAGCCCTCGGCACCAGTGTCACAGCCTCGCTGCGAGTCCCCAGTGCGACATCCAGTTAATGTGGAGCAGCAACAGGGCGTCAACCTCATGGCCCATGAAGGCAACTTGATGCCCTACGACGGGAAATTAACATGGGAAGAGTATGCGGTCCATGTGGACGTGACGGCTGAAGTTAATGGCTGGTCTGAGACGCGGAAAGGGAAAAAGCTGGCCAGTATTCTTAGAGGTCCAGCTTTGACTGTTATGGCGGATCTACCAGCAAACATTCGCACCAACTACACAGACCTGTCCAAGGCCCTGGCGGACCGTTTTGGGTCATGCAATCAAGCATTCAAGCTACAAGCGCTTCTTGAGTCCAGAGTTCAAGGGGTTGTGGAAGAGCTGGTGGACCTAGCAACAGATATTGAATGACTAGTTCGAGGGGCTTTCCCGCAGGAACCCACGACCTACAGGGACCGGGTTGGAGTACGCGCCTTCATCCGAGCACTAAAGGATAGGGATTTGGTACGGACGCTTACGCTGTCTACCCCTTTGACAGTGGCGGAAGCCTTAGCTAAAGCACAGCTGGTTGAGGGCTTACTACCACTAAACATGCCCAACACGATGCCCTCCACCAGATGCTGGGGTTGCAATGCTACTGGGCATGTACGGGCGGAATGCCCACAGGAACGGAAGCAGGCTGTGAGAGGCACTGTGGAGTCGGAAAACTAGAGGCAGCTACGGCAACGGCCTGTGCCATGGCTGACCAAACCAATCAAGGCCCACCCTTTATTAGTGCAGTAAGAACTGGCAGTGATGCTCTTTTTATTGATATGTGGGTGAACGGAAAGATATGTGCCATGCTTGTGGACACTGGAGCAACAGTTTCCATTCTACGGCCTGACCTAGTCCCTAAATGTCACCTGCAACTGAGACCCACTGACCACGCCACCCTACAAACTGCGGGTGAAGGCACGCTTCGGGTGGATGGGGAGTGCGAAGTCTCAGGACAGGTGGGGAGGAGGGCATTCACTCACACCTTCCTAGTAGGTAATATCAGGGATAAAGGAATCTTGGGTTTGGATTTTCTCAACAAGTTGCAGGTGCAATTAAATATCCCCATGCACCAATGCATACTGGAAGGAGAAGAGGCAGTACCTCTGAAGACAAGGTGGCAGTGAGTTGAGCGTGTATGGCAGGCTGCATGCAAAGCTGAAGATGTGGGCTGGATTGATCGTGCCCTGAAATCATCGACACTTCGGGAAGGTACTGACAATTATGAGGCAGCAAGGACTCTGTTTCTGAAGTACTGACACGTATTTTCAAGTGGGCATCAACGCCTTGGTAGAACCAACATTGTGGAGCATACTATCGACGTTGGAAGCGCCCATCCCATTAAACAGGCTCCCCGGCGCATTCCATTCACGCAACAAACCGAGGTTGACAAAATGCTGCAAGACATGATAGACCAGGATGTGATTGAACCATCAAAGAGCCCATGGGCTTCTCCCATCGTGATTGTTCCCAAAAAAGATGGCTCTAAACGGTTTTGTGTGGACTACAGACGACTCAATGCAGTGACCAAGAAAGATTCATATCCCCTACCATGCATTCAAAGCCTCCTGGACACACTCGGTGGTGCCACCTGGTTCTGCACATTGGACTTACGTAGTGGGTACTGGCAGGTTGCCTTAAAAGAAGAAGACAGGGAGAAAACAGCTTTTACGCTGTACCAAAAGGGATTATGGCAGTTCAAGGTGTTGCCATTTGGGCTCTGTAACGCCCCAGCCACCTTCCAAAGGCTGATGGAGGCAGTGCTGCCGTCCGACCTAGCGCTTGTTTACCTTGACGACTAACCCGTGCTGTTTTGTGGTGCTTTCCGTCGTATATTACAATAATTTAAAATCGAGACTGGTGAAGTCAGGAGCACAAACTGTAAGCATTCCAGCAGTCCAAGTATCACGATCCTTAGCACTTAGTTTTGTACACAATATTCATCTTTTCAGTTCAATGGTATATGACGAGGTCCATGGGCCAAACGTTGCAAAACAAACAAACCAGCCTTCAGTTCCGGAGTGACGATGCGAACGATATTTCTTCCACTGACCTGTGGGTTATGACTATACTTAGTTGCTGTTCGTACATTTCCATTATCTGACAGAGGCCTCCAGGAATGTGGAAAACTTGGCAAGGTGACCAAAGCCATGATCACTGAGTGAATAACAATGAATGCAAAGAAATGCATATGCTAGTAAAAAGCCTATCAATGTTGATTGGTGGCAAAATGTTCGAGATTTTGGGGAACCATAAATGATCAGTAGCGGTGTGTGGGGTCTGAAAACAGTGGGGCACCAGACCAGAACACAAAACCAACAGATATGTCTACAAAATACCCCAAGGCAACAACACCTTTCCCTTATTTACTGATATTAAACTAAAATACAGCAAAACAATGACCAGTCGGCTGGTACCTACCTGAATCTTGAATGAAGAAGCTATTGACTAGAAGCTAGGTAGTTATCTGTGTGTTGACGCCGACCAATCCACAAACAGCAAACAGGACAAAATATACGTAGGTACCACAAATACAAATCTATCAATCTATCATCGGAACCGGACTGAATTCAAAACACGCAAAATTTTACACAAAAAAATTGAAAACTGACAAAGAAAGCGAATGTGATAACAAATCAGAAAACATAACTGACAGAGAAAAACAAATCAGAAGAAAAATCTCGTATCGAGATGACAAACTGAATCGAAGGGATCGAATCGATTGTGAAATGAACGATTTTGGGGTTGAAATCGGATTCTGGAGCAGTGGCCCACAGTAGGCGTGGCAAGCAACATTTTTACTCGACTGAGCTTGCGCGGGCGGGCCACTTTTCTCGGTTGCCATGGGGACCTGCCAGTTTCAGGAGCCTAGGTTTCGATTTCGATTGCATGACATCGATTACTGTCACTACATATGTTCTGATAACATGCTCCGTCTGTGGAGCTACAGGGAGCCAACATGATGGAACCACATAGTGAATATCCATAGCCAGAGAACTCTGTTGAGTCGTTGTTGAACTTTGTGAAAAATGCTAGGTACAGTTTACGGAGCGAAATTCAAATGCCAATTGAACACATGGTTGAATTTTTTTTACTCTTAGTGTTTCTGGGTGCAGGGACAGTAGCCCAAGTGGCCTTATGGATGCAACACCCCTGTAAATGATGATCATTATTCACGTTTTTACAGAGGAAACACGTAATCCATTATCAAGTCAACAGAATGTACCAAAGCAGTATGGTACACCTCGTAAGGGTGTTGTAACAGGTACTGTGCAGAGGGGTAGGGGCCATTGTAGTTGCAACCACGGTCGTTTGACTAGCACCGAAGTAAGTGGTTGTTGGAATATCTAAACACCAATTCCACAAGCCCAGTGTTATAATTTAGCATAATATGGCACGATGGATGTTCCAAGAGTGATTTTCAAAAACACATATTAATTGGAAAAATTACAATTCAATGTTATCACTTTCAAAGTACGATCCTTGAGAAGCTGTACATGCAGTGATTTTTCCAGTCTTCACAGCAATGGGCGAAGTCACTTTCTGTAAGTCTGCAGACAGCATTCGTCACAGCTTGTTGAATGTTTTCCACTGTCTGGCCTTATTAGAATCGAAGACTGTGCGCATGAGCAAATCACGTGTAAAAACGATGTTTTTTATAAATGTTTTATTTTGTATGCTGAAAGTTCACAAAGAGTTCTTTTCTTACCTCAAGGCAGGTTTCATCACTTCAACACCCCCTGTCCATACGCGAATTTTTGAGTCAGAAAAACGTTAGTACCAACACTTCCCCAGCCATCTTACAGTTCAGATGTGGCTTCCTGCGATTTTTTTCTATTTCCCAAGCTGAAATTGCATCTCAAGGGGATTCATTTTAAGACAATCGAAAACATTCAACAAAAAGTGACGAGGGCTCCCTGCCGACTTACAGAAAATGACTTTGCCCACTATGAAGAGTGTTAAAATCTGTATAGAACCTCTGTATAGTTCCTCAATGACCATACTTCGAATGAGTTAACATTGAATTGTATTTATTTTAAAAAAATTAATATGCATTTTGAAAATCACTCTTATTATTTTTGAAACGCACCTGCTCGCTCTAGGCACAGTTACATTCTGGATTCATAGTTTATCGAGAACTGTTTGCCCAAACTATTAGTCCGAATCCAGTAAAGATCTCTGCTGGGCTCTCTATTATCATTAGAATGGGCACCATGAACCAATAAAACTGGCCAACAGTATCAACAGTTGGAAGGGCAGTGCTATAGCCTATTGATGTTGTGGACAAGTTTTGAGGATAACCTACTCCTAGTGATTCCACATTGGGTTAAATAATCTGTAAAATCTACGCAGCATCACATTTTCTGAAGTTGCAAACGCCTCATCCTCTGTATACTGGAGTTCCACAGCATGCCTGAAAGGTATCTGCCTAATAACGGACTTGAAAGCTGATTTTTCTAGAGGAGCTCCAACTTCTTTGGTTAATAGAAATTGAGCCTTTGATTTTTTTACTATGTTTATAGTGGTTGGAATCTTGAACATAGGTTATTTTTTATATTTTATACAATGCTTTTCTGAACGGCACATCGAGTAAAGAAACGAAAAACTTGAATTGAAACAAGGGGCAGGGCGCCCAGCACTACCCAATCCCGGCCACAGTGGCGACGGAAGTTGAAGGATAAAGAGATGAAGGTCCCATACTAGGAAGGCTGATAGCAAGGACGTCCGGCTTTCAGCCTATTCCTGTCAGCATTGTGTACTTCCTCTCCAACTCAACCTTCCAGCCATTGGATCTCAAGGAGACTGCTGCCGGCTTGAGGAGCCACAGCCTGACAAAGAGAATGTTCAAGGTAAGACTGGTCTTAGACTGTCTTGATCAATGGAGTATTAAGTTTCTTTGTAGGATGAGAGATGTAAAATTTAGTTGAGGCTATGACTTTGATGAGAAGAGACCCAACAACTACCACAACAGCAAGGATACATTTTCAAAAGTTTGGGAGTCAATAATATTCCAGGGGAAAGCGACTGTTGAGAGGTGTAGTAACGACAAGACGAATTAAGTCTAAAACTGTAGGCCATAGAGTACGACGGAACAGATTCTGACACAGACAAAGAGACAAATGGCTGAGGATGAGAGCTTGCAAAAGCCTTGTTTTTGTCATTCTTATCAATACCGACAGTCAAAAAATTACCCAACAAGAAGGATATAAATAAATAAATATATAATTAATACCTACCTACTACATATATAATGGATGGTCAAAGTTTAATGGACCAACAGGTTTTCTCTGTTAAGTCAGCTTAAGAACAGTTAAATCCTAACCCCCCCCCCCCCACCCTTGAAAAATAAATTGCTGCTGTGATGAATAGGTAGCTACCTGAAATGGGTTTAAACACCAAACCGAAGACCAAATTAGAGATTCTGATAAAAATTTACCAAGCTCGTTGATAACAAATTGTGAAGAACGAAATTCATGTAATGAGTACCTACTGCGTCACTCATTAAATTGTGTCCCGCCGATACGGACGCCGCTCTACTTGAGTAACCAAATATGACGACCGACAACTTATGAACCAGATGTGAAACTTCTATTGGATGATTTGGATGAGAGAGACTCATCTTACTTTAGTTATCGACGTTCCGTGATTTTGTTGAAAGAACCTGGAATAAGGACTTTAATTGTTGTTTCTTTGATTTTACAGGTTCGTAAACCTTTTCCATAAAACAATTATTACTATAATGATGTTCGAATCACATTTCCGTACTATAAAAATAAATACTTTCGTTTTACAGAGAAACGCTGTATCGTCTTTATTATAAAACAACAATTTCTGCGACGATTTCACGGATTATGGAGAAATTGAAGTTCGAGTTTATGGTGAAACAAGCGGCGGATGGAAAATCAAACTTGATATGCATGACTTCGATAGCTACGCCTGATGGGAAAGTTTTTGAAATGCCACCCGAATTCCAACCTGCAGACCTACACCATGAACTTAAGAAAACACCGAATTATACAAAGGTAAGAAAATCTTTAACTAAACTACACCAGACTAGGAGGATATGGATCACTTTGACGGACGGACTATCAAAAACATATTTAGATGATGAAGAAAATTTGCAATTCAATGAAGTTTACCTAGAGGAAGTTACAGAAACTGCGGGACCCATGCCTAGTGGCTCTAATCAAACGCTAGAAACACTGATAGAAAAATTACTTGAGGAAAAACAACGAAAACCAGAAACTCAGAATTTAGGAAAAATGGCAAATGATTTCATGATAGCAAAGTTTACAGGAAGAAACTCGAACGCTAACCAGTGGATCGAGAACTTTGACAAGGAGTGTGAACGGTTTCAAATCGACGAGGATTTGAATAAAATTAAAATGTTGAAGCATTTTTTGGACAACTCTGCGGGAGAGTGGTACAGCTGCATGCTAATAAAACTAACCGCGGAATCGGAGTGGAATGCTTGGGAGCAATGTTTTCGAGAGACATTTGAACATAAAGGATGGTCACCTATTATATATTCTCTAGCTTTTAAATATCAAGCAGGTTCATTGCTTGAATACGCTTTAAAAAAAGAAAAATTATTACTGGAAGTTAGAAAATCAATTGACACAGGTACCCTTATCGACCTTATAGCTTTTGGTTTACCGAATTTTGTGGCTGATAAAATACACAGAGGAGATTTAGAAGCAACAGAAGATCTTTACAGTGAGTTGGGGAGATTGGAACATCTTGTTGGAAAGACTACATATATGGAAAAAAATACAATACACCTTCTGGCACCACATCAAACCATATAGAAGAAAAAAAACCATGCAGCATCTGTTTCAATGAAAATAAGGGGAAACGCTACCATCCTGAGGAAAATTGTTGGTTCAAAGGAAAAAACGGAAAAGCTATTGTGAAAACTGTTAACAACTCCGAATTGGAAATCGATTTGAACAGAGATAATCCAAAAAACTAATAGTGCCGCCATTAATAAAAATCAAGTTACTGTTAAATGATACTTTATCAGTTTTCGGAATTTATGATTCAGGATCAAACTAATGCAAAATTAATGCAAATTAAAATCAATGCAAAATTAACGCAAAATTACTAAAAATAAGACCTCAAAATGATACAGGTGCTATAAAATTATTGAACTTGAAGACTATTAATGGTGAGAAGAAAACGAGAGGTGTAGTGACACTGAAAATAAAAATCTACAATATGGAGAAATGTATGGATATATTGGTGGTAGACAAGGAAAATTTTAATCACGACTTTTTACTTGGTTTAGATTGCATAAAAGAATTTAGATTGATGCAAAATGAGGACCTACAGATCATACAAAACAATATATTGATGATTCCGGATGCACTAGAACGACAAAATCCTTCCTCGAAACCTCCTATCGATAAATGTGAAATTAATTTCAATGAACATATAAACACGGACGGATTTGAAATTACAGTAAACCATCTGAATTTACTTCAAAAATCAGAAATTGATAAATTGATCGCCAAATACAAATCAGTATTCGCGAAAGATAAATATGACGTCGGTACTGTAAACCAATATGAAGCCCACATTGACTTGATGGTGGACAGGTACTGTGCGAAACGTCCATACAGATGCACAGAGGATGACAGGAAAGAGATAGAAAAACAAATATCCAAACTATTGGAGAAGAATCTTATAGCCCGTTCGCTGCCCCTGTCACTCTCGCATATAAAAAAGAGGATGATAGAAAAACGAGATTATGTATTGATTTCAGAGACTTGAATAAAATTGTCGTCCCTCAATCGCAGCCTTTCCCTTTGATTGAAGATTTAATGGTGAAAACTGTAAACTGTAAATATTTTTCTACGTTAGATATAAATTCAGCATTTTGGTCAATTCCTATGAGGATTCAAGATAGATACAAAACTGCATTCGTGACACAACAGGGACATTATCAATGGACTTGCCTCCCTTTCGGACTGAAGACGTCTCCTGCCATTTTCCAGAGAATTTTGAGCAACATTATAAGAAAATACAAACTCTCAGATAATTCAGTAAATTTTATAGATGACATATTGATTTTCTCAACAACTTTTGAAGAACATATTCTACACCTATCACGATTGTTGGAAGCACTTCAGGCAGAAGGCTTTAGACTGAAATGTTCGAAATGCGATTTTGCGAATAACTATGCCAAATATTTGGGCCACATAATAGAAAACAATTTAATCAGACCACTGAAAGATTATTTGACCGCTGTCAAGAACTTTCCAGTTCCAGAAACAAAAAAACAAATACGCCAATTCCTTGGAAAAATAAATTTCCACCATAAATTTGTCCCACACAGTGCAGTTATCTTGGAACCACTACACAATTTATTACGGAAAGATGTTAAATTCATATGGTCTGAAGAGTGCCAGCAATCATTTGACAAAATAAAGGAAATGTTATGTTCAGAACCACTTCTACAAATCTTTGATCCTGATCTACCTATATATATTTACACAGACGCTATTATCAAGGGAGTAGGAGCGGTATTGAAACAGGAAAATAAAAATGGGGATAGAAAACCAGTTGCTTATTTTTCGAAGAAATTAACAGAATCTCAGAAGAAGAAGAAGAAGAAGACAGTGTACCTAGAATGTCTGGCGATAAAAGAAGCTGTAAGATACTGGCAGCATTGGCTCATGGGAAAGAAATTCAAAGTTTATACAGATCATAAACCGTTAGAAAACATGAACATAAGGGCTAGAACTGATGAGGAATTAGGGGATTTGATGTACTATTTATCCCAATATGATTTCACAATTGAATATAATCCAGGAAAATCAAATCAAGAAGCGGACTGTCTAAGCAGAAATCCAGTATTGGACTCACACGAAAATACTGAAGATGTTTTGAGAGTAGTCAATTTAACAGATTTAACGGATATAAGAAATGACCAAAGAAAAAACCTTGACTTTAGAAATGAAAGACTTATTCTGGACAATGGAATTTACTATCAAAAGAAAGGTGTAAGCATATGTGTAAGTAACACATGATGTCTTACATCACCAAACGTCAGACAAACCCGACCTACAACAGAAGCCGAATTGGAACGGGGATTGCGAAATAACAACAAGACCTTTAAATCAATGTTGACTATTTCGCAATCCACGCGCCGGCCACCGTACCGTAAGGTGGGGCGAATCGGGTCAGTGGGGTGAATAGGGTCAATTTTCGGGGAAATTACTAAAATCGAAAAATATCGGCAACGGACAAAGATATCGAGGCGATCCAAACGGCATTCGATTCCTTAGGTATCGATGCGTCAATTTATCGATTAGCTAACGATCTACTGTCCGCCATGGGTGCTACCCGGCTATGAAAATGGCGATGCCTAAATCAGCTGTTTTACAATAGCCCACAAACTTTGTTCACCCCGCCAACTGTGTGAAGGTAGGCAGCCTGTCCTTGTGATAACACAACCCTGAACTTGTTTAGATAATTCCCTCCGAATTTGACAGCAGTGGCATTAACCTTTCGATTTTTTTTGATTTTTTTTTCGCCAGGAGGCAGTTTTGGGGGAAAAGTGGGGCGAATCGGGTCAGCAACTTTTTGTTTGTCTGAGGAGTGATTATAAGGTTGAAGAAGCTTCAACGAGGACACTACCACTTCATGGTTGATGCCACTCATTTGGAGTGATTTGGAGCTTCCCAATTGTGATGCATTGAGTCTCAATCAAGTTTTAACTTGATTCTTCATTGTGATTTTTAATTGATTCAATCATTCTTGATTCTTCATTGTGATTTTTTTAAACTTGATTCTTCATTGTGATTTTTAATTCTAGTGCCTTCAGTCAGTTAATTTTATGAGTCAGTTTTTTTCTAATTCTTCTAGTTCCTTCCAATTTTCGAGCTTAAACATTCCTCGATTGTGATAATTTATTTGGTTTAGAATAATGTTCAGTCATGGTTAATGTTTACCTACTCAATATATCAGTCATTTCACGTGATAAATAGCATTTAAAGACTGAATAAATATTTATTCCACTTTTTATAAATAAACAAGTTATTGAGAAATTCGCTTTTTTGTTGTACAGCCCGAAAAAATTGTAAAAAAAAAAAAATACTGGTGGTTTTGGAAAACACTTTTTTTTAAAGATTCGTGACCCATTTGGTCCACGCTAGTGTTGAATAGGAGATATTCAATTTTTTGCTTGAAAAACCTATGGGTGACCCTATTCACCTCACCCGGTGGACCAATCGGTTCAGGGCCCTTTTTGAACCATAGCACTTTCCCTGTGATAGTATTTCATTATTTGACCATGGTAATGAAAACCAGAAGCAGGGAACTGTGTATTGCCGTTGGAATCAAATCTCTATCTCAAACAGGGAAAAAACTACAGACGTTGAAAGTTGAAAAGTGACCCTATTCGCCCCACCTTACGGTATTACAAAATACCACCGAAAGTGGTACAGAATTCGCTTCCGAAAACATCCGCCTGAGCAGCACATCCCAGAACCAAACTGCCGAAACAACGAAGGAAGGGGAGCAATCCTTCCCCTCTGACGTAAGCATTATAAAACCCCGTGCAGGACCAGTAACGACGTCTTCCGTCTTCCGTCTTCCGTCTTCCGTATATCACTGAAGTTCAAGATTCGTGGAGTGGTCCAGAAGAGAACTGTCACCTCCTCCGGATCCGGCACAGATCGCCCCACGAGCGGACAGCACCCTCGGAGGTCCTTGGTCAAGTCTCCGAGTACCGAAAGAACAACCCGACGCAGAGCCACTCCGGTGAAGCAGCCAACACCCGGACGTCGGAAGCCAGCATATTCCTCAGGGAAACCGAGGTCAGTACTTGTTCATAGACAACTAAAAGTCTTCAACCGCGTCGCGAATCCGAACGCAAAACTATTATCCGCGCGCGGCTCGACTACAGTCTTTGGAGGAATAGGTAGGAGTAGGGTATCGAATAAGTAGTTCAATTGTAAATAGGGATTATAATTTATAGGGGAATAAACTATAATAATAATTGTCATCCGTTAAACTACTGTTCTCATCCCTAACCTAACCAAGATCCCCAGGGACAAGTACTATAAAATATATCTGTGGCACAAAGAGGGCAGCGCCTGGGCAACAACTCTGGACAGAGAGTTGGGCCCACTATACGCTTTTAAACCTCACATTATTGGTGGAGGCGCCGTTCGATTCCCCCCCGTTAATTTAAAGAAATTAAACCTCACATTATTGGTAGAGGCGACGTTCGAATCCCCCCATTAACTTAAAGAAATTAAACCTCACATTGTTGGTAGAGGCGACGTTCGGTTCCCCCCCGTTAACGTAAGGAAAATTGAACCATAAAGTATACCACAGTATTGAATTGAAGAAATAATATTAGGTGGATTCGTCAATTCCCTACATATTTAAAAGCGCTAAATAAATAAATAAAATAAGTAAGTAACAAACAATAATAAAATAAAATACAATAAAATGGAATGATGAAAACATCAACAAATAATTAATTACATGAAGGAAAGTCTAATTAAAGTTATTTAAGCAGAAATATATAAAAATCGTGTCTTCACATCCAAAGATTGTGAGAAAACAAGCGCATAGATTTGTTCTGAGATAGGAAGGAATAGGTTATTGCCATCAGCAAGCGATTAACTTTAGCAATTAATCCAGTCATTACTCAAAAGTTTACAATTTCTAACACCTACGCATAGATCTAAGTATTAACATTATAATTCAATCCATATGTTATGTGCATGTATATAGACGACTGACTGACGACACGAACCTCGGGTCAATTGAGATTAACACACATAACCAACCAGGCAGGTGACCCAATTATCCGAACAATTAAAACAAAATACAATAACGTTTGAATTAAATGAATTTCGACAACTAATGAGCACCTCAGGATCGAAGAGAAATTTGGCGGACGAACCCATCCTCATTCAACTTACTCACAAGCTAATCAAGAGGTACACCAATACAGACCAGCCTCTAGGACGCATAGGTCACGAAAGGGTATGCGACCTCACTAAATTTGCAATTTATGCGGGAGTATTACAATCAGGAGACTCAACTGTTAACAGAGATACACTCCGAGAGAAACTAAAGACTTGGTGGAATAGCCCCGACTTCAAGGTCATAAGCCAACTCACTCGCACCTTCTACATAGCGAAGTTTGACGCTGACATAGAAGAAGCCCTAGAGCTTGTTCGACAAAATACAAATTTGGAGATTAAAGACGCTAAACAGGACAACCAAATTGAAATCCTTGTACTCCAGCGTGCCTATAAGGATTTATTACTGGACAAGTCTATCGTAGAAACCACCGTGGACGTTGACGACCAAACAGAACTTCCTAGCAGCGATACTCCACTCACAGACGAATTAACCAACACAATGGGAGAAACTAAACCACGGCTGACTCCGCGCTATTACAGCGGGGAATCTGAACCAGTGGAAGAATATTTTTTCCACTTCAAACGCATTGCTGCCACGTTAGAATGGACTGACGCAACGGCCGTGAATACATTGCCGATTTATCTCCTCAACCAAGCACAGAAGTTTTACACCCGATTATCTTCCTTACCCAATCCACCGACGACATTAGAAGGGTGGAAACGGAAGTTCATCGAACAATTCACAGATCCGACCGTGAAGGAACAAAAACGCGACCAACTATACAAGTTGAGACAGCTCAAAGGCCAACCAGCGCGGGAGTATGTAAATAACGTCATCCAGCTCGCATTCGAAGTCGACCCTTCAATGAGTGAAACAGAAGTCTGCCGGATAATTTTAACCGGATTGTCAAAACATATGGCAAATTTAATAGCTGCAGCGCCGAAGGACACGGTAGCCGATTTAAAGAAGGCACTCTCTCGTGCTGAAATCACTTTACAGTATTCAAAAAAAGATGAAGATTTGCAATACAAACAAAAGACTGAGGGTGAAATCAATGAACTGAAAAAGCAAATTAACCAACTAACGTTACAAAACAAAAATCAACAACGAACTTTCAATGGCAACCAGTTCCAAAGAGGGACGTACAGAGGCGGCAGATCAAATAACCAATACCGTGGACGGGGAGGTTCAAACCAAACGTACTACAACAACAACCAAACCCCAACTTACCGTGGTCACTATCAATATAATCGCGGGCGAAACCACAGCCAGGAAAATAATAGAGGCCGTGGTAGTTATCAACATGGAAATTACAATCAACCGTTCAACAGCAATCAGGGTGGATACAACCCACACATGAAATTCAACCAAACACGAAACCAGGGGAATTTCTATAACCAGAGATCGAATTATGGCAATACCAATGGGTATCATAACAACAATTATGAAGTATACAGTAACAATAATGCACAATACCAAAAAAACGAGAACCAGGCGGTCGATTCCAAATAATGGATATGAATCGATCGCCTCATCAACCAAGAAATGAACCTCAACCAAGGATTGATTCTAATCATGGCCCCGAAATATCGAAGATACGTCTACCACTATACCAAATAACGCGGACAGCCGACGATTCGTCATCTCGACAACAGCTACCCGCAATTAATCAACCGATGATCAAACTACTTATCAAGGGACAGATACGCCACGCACTTTTGGATTCAGGAGCGGGAGTTTCAGTAATTTCAAGCGATCTAATTGATCCACAATACGCTATTCTGCGCACTGACAACAGAAGGTTATGGACAGTGAATAATCAGCCAATCGGAGTAGAAGGACTAGCAAAACAATCAATAAACATCATAGATCCACAACTCAGATTAGAACACACATTCCACGTCATAAACCAGACCGAAGGATTCGGATCACAAATAGTACTTGGATCTGATTTTTTGAAACTTCATCGTACACTTATGGACTTCAGTACGAACGAAATAATACTACAGGACTTAAATGTGAGAATAAAATTCACATATGACGAAAGCACCGAACACATGATCTCAAAGGTCACGACAACACCCGAATTTACAATGACAGTACCGGATTTTACCACAATAATCCAAGCACCGGGGATTTCCGGAATTCAATGCCTCAAACAAGCATTAACTACAGTACGCATAAATCCAAATATACGAAAGTTATTACTTCGCGCAGGCATAGAACGCCGAATTACTGATCCACATTGGAGTCAGAAAGAAATACTACAAATCGCCAAAACGGCAGGAGTAAATGTTTTGTACATAGACAAATTAACATCGAAAGGCCAGAGGTACGTTTTTAAGAAGCGGACGACACGCAAATTAATAATAATAATACATAATCATAAGGAAAGGACACATAATTATTGGTCTGTGATACCTGATGGTAATTATATGGAAATAGGAGTATGCGATAGGACATTACAAAGTACAAACCAAAATGACGATTCCGGACAACGGAAAGGTTCCCAATGCGTCGAGGGACCTAATAAACAAAACATCGAGAGAGGATTGTCGCTGACGCAGAAAAATGAGTGCAAGGACACAAGGCCGAAGAGTGCACTTGACCCAGACCAGACACCTCGTCTCCGAGACACACCCCACTTCACCGCTTCCACACCTCACCAGCTCCACAATACGGACACCCACATCGTATCTGACGCATCTGAGCGTAAACGAGATGAGAAAAGGATACACTCACTCGAAATTCACCGACAAATTTGCAAAATGACCGCCACTAAACGGCAGTTCACATTACCTAATGGGGAAAGCCCGAAAATAAATCCACAACTAACAATTCAACAACATAACGCCATCATTGATAAACTGGAACAGTACCAAGATGTATTCCTAACGAAAATTGAAGATTTCCAAATAGCACGCGTACCGCCAGCAACCATAAAGCTCAAGGACGAATCATTAGTACAAATACCACCATTTCGAAGATCACCAATGGAAGAAGAAATTTTACAAAAAGAATTGGATAAAATGGTAACTATGGGGATAATAGAAGAAACCGAATCGGACTACAGTAGCCCAATATTCTTGGCAAAAAAACCAAACACCGTAGGCAACAAACCCGAGTACCGATTATTAGCAGATTTTCGACAACTCAACGCCAAAATATATCGTCCAACAGCGAACTTCCCAACAATGGATGAAATTTACTCACAACTAAAAGGTAAACAATTCATCACGCGCACCGATTGTGCACAAGCCTTCTTCACCATACCCCTAGATGAAAAAAGCAGACGATATACGGCTTTTTATGGTGCGAATAGGAAGAAATACGCTTTCAAATCACTTCCCCAAGGTTTGTGTATCTCTAGTTACGAATTCTTCAAAGCAACGAATTTCATCTTTAGAGACCTCATAGAACAGGGAAAAATCTGCATATATGCAGACGACTATATTACCGCCAGTCACACATTCGAAGACGGATTAGCCCAACTCGAAGAGGTGTTCAAACGAGCTCGCAAGTTCGCATTCAAACTAAAGATTAGCAAATGTGAGCTATTCCAATATGAGACAGAAGTTTTAGGCAAATTAGTAGGGCGAAATGGATTGGAACCCACTCAAAAAGCTATCAAAACATTACACGCAATTCCAATGCCGTCTACCCTAACTGAATTAAGAAGCTTTTTAGCAACTTGCAATTTTTGGAGACAACATGTCCACAAATTCGCCGAGATCGTTAAACCACTTACAGACGCAACAAAAGGTCTAACTGATAAATCAGCAAAAATACCCTGGACACCGGAACATGAAGCAAGTTTCAAACGAATAAAACAAGCAATTGCAGACTCCCCAGCACTCCGAGAATGGGAACCACACAGAGAGAATGTGCTCCTTGTGGACGCTTCTTTAAAAGGAGTAGGGGCCGTTTTCTGCCAAAAAGACGAGAAAACGGGAAAACTACACATCATAGAATTTCTATCGTTACGCCTAAATGACCATAAAACGCCCACACCAGCGGTTGTCATGGAACTAATGGCTATAACACATTGTTTGACGAAGCTCAGACATTACACCTTCGGAAAACCCCTGACAATTTATTCTGACCATTTTTCGTTACAATACTTGAAAAACTTTAATAGTGGAAACATGAAACTATTAAGGATGGCACTAACCATCAAAGATCATGAACAGATCGTGGTAAAACACATCAAGGGCAAATTAAACAACCTTGCAGACTTCCTATCACGATACCCAATCACGGACGACGTCCTCGATCGAGACGAACTGGAACCAAATTATATGCTTCCAATCGTAACCGAGAAACCGAAAGTAACGATAACAGCAGTTCGAACCAGGTCACAAACGGCTGCAGAAAATAAACCTTTAACAACATGGGAGAAAGAATACTTAGAGAAACTGAAAGAAGACCCATTTTACCAGGAAATATACGAAATACAACGAACAGGGAAAAAGTCAAGCAAAGTTATGCAGAAACACGCAAAAAAATACTTCATCGACGCAAATGGATCAATGATCTTCAGACAGAGACAAGGCAGAACTCAAAACACGGTCCTCTACGTACCACACAGCCTTCGGAAACGAATGCTAATACAGTTTCACGACGACTCCGGCCATACATCAGCATATTACACCACTAAAAGAATCACTGAAAAATACGCATGGCCAGGAATGGGACGAGATGTCACAGCGCACGTCACATCGTGCCCGTCTTGCTTGGAAAACAAAGCGCGAACAGGCAAAGCCCCAGGCATAATGCAAGAAATTCAAACGCCAGAAATACCATTTTATAGATATCAGGCAGATCATTTTGGACCACTTACCATGCCATCTGGCCGCAAAATATGGATTTTATCGATCATGTGTACAATGACGAAATTCATAAGCCTCTACAAACAGAAGAACTGCGGCGCAAAAGAAATCATAAAAGCGTTTGAGGAACACTTCCAAACATACGACTATCCACATGAACTCCAGACGGACAACGGCACCGGATTCTGTTCGAAAGAAGTCCAGGAATTCCTTAACAAACATAAAATTACCCACATTCGATCAAACGTGGCAAGGCCAAATGTCAACGGCAAAATTGAGCGAGCAAACAAACAAATAGCAGAATTTTTACGCCACTACACCAACGAAGAAACAGACAATTATGGCCCACTATTAAAACGGGCACAATACGTCATGAATACGACCGCATCGAAAAGCTTAGATGGCCATACACCATTCTTCTGTATATTCGGCCGTAACCCCAACCACTGTGATGGTATACCGAACCCAACAACGACGGATAACATGCATCGTATCGAGAAACTGCATCAAATCTGGAACGAACTTCCAGAAATACTACACGAAAATTTTCTGAAACGACAAGCCCAAAGTGACAAACACCGACCGTATATAGAGTACAAGCCAGGAGATCTGGTGATGATACAAACCAGTTGCATCGACCCACAACGTACCACAAAAATGGACAAAAAATATATGGGACCATATGAAATCCATTCGCGTACGGGAAAATGCAATTATGACATTGAAATCATACATCGAGGTAGCCCGAAGATGAAGAATTTCCACACATCACAGTTGCGGAAATACGTTATCCGACGACAGCTACCACCAGACAGACTACCAACAGCATAGATCAATTCGAAAACACAACGAATCCATCTCGCGGGCGAGTGGACACAATGTACGTAATCAAGGGAAGGGAGACGTCCACGAACTTGAAAACACTGAGAGATCAAAATGTTCAGACGAAAGGACAGAAATAGACATGAAACTAACAAACGAATACTCACGAATCTCTACGTCAGGAAACTGAAAATAAATCAGACGAAAAGCACTAACCTAGCAGCAACAAACACTACCTACCTACACAAAAGAGCGGACTCGGCAGTAACTCGCATCGTACCATGTTACAGACAACCGGACACAATGCGCCATTGGGATACATCCTACTTCACAATGATCCTCCTGATCGTGGTTAGGCCCAGCATCTCGGTGATCAAGTTACACAAGTATGACAGAGACACAACGTTCCTGAAAGGCGACATAGGCCAAGTGGACGCGCAGAAAGGCGAAATAACTCTACTTACATACGTAAATATAACCGACATGTTAAATATAAATTTAAACGTTATCCAAAAAACACGTGAAACAGTGGAAATATGCAACAACGCATATACTAGAGATGCCACCATGTATGCGGCATGTAGAGATCAGGTATACACCCATAGGGACCAGGCAACGCTTATAAATGCAGGACACAGAGTTACCCATTATATATCAATATTACGTCATTTTCAAGCCAAATCGGCGAGGAACAAACGGTCGATCCTACCATGGGTAGGACAAATCAACAAATACCTTTTCGGTACAATGGACGAAGACGATGAAATAACATTCAACAGAACGATCAACAGAATCTTCAGCAATGAACACAGGATAGTATCAGAACACAATGACATCCTTGGTTATTTAAACTCCACGTTGAACAAGTTATTAGAAAATTCAAGAACGGGATACAACCAATTATTAAAGAATCATCAAATGATAACTACTGCGTTAGCACAAAAGGCAGAGATCCCAGATTAACCAATACGTCAACGAATACTTCAATCAACTAACAATGTCATTAATCCAACTCGAGATCGACACACAAACATTCTTGTCATTCTTCGACTTTACTCGACTCCATCTGATGAGCGAAAGTCTAGTCGAACCAGAGCAATTTGAAAAACAAATCTACCAAATCATGGGGACCTTGAACGAAAACTTAACCCCACCATTCGTCGACCACGAGGGAAACATTGATATATTCGCTTTAATCCGCATAGGATATGTCAACTATCATATGACAAGAGATGGAGTAGTCATTGCACTACGCTTACCCATAATCCAGAAGCACCAAACTTCACGAATCACCCAATATGTGCCAATACCACATCTAATTAACGACAATACATTCGTCTACAATGTCACAAAACGAGCATATTACATCCACCGTTACGACGAACATACAAATCAGACCACATACCTTGGTATAAGTGA
This sequence comes from Leptopterna dolabrata, assembly GCA_954871275.1. Lineage (NCBI taxonomy): Eukaryota > Metazoa > Arthropoda > Insecta > Hemiptera > Miridae > Leptopterna > Leptopterna dolabrata. The sequence goes on along the minus strand of OX940974.1, from coordinate 54,162,063 downwards.
ATCATACAAACAACAACAGTGCATACTAACAGACACGAACTACCATATTTGCAATTTCAATCTCGAATTTCACAGATTTGACACATCAGAACCTACAACTGACGTAGACACTGCCGTATTCCAGCTAACGGAACCAATAATTCACCAAGTAAAAGGAACGAAAGACATGTACAACCTATATGCACCAATGAATTCTATTATCACAACATATGACGCAGGGACCTTAAACTCGATAAAAGTAAGCGGAAGTTATAACATTTTATGCCAAACCGACTGCCAGATAGCGGTTAATGGAAACGTAATTCAAATTGACAAACGAACGCTCGACGCATCATACCTCATTCCATATTCCTTCGTCACAATAAATCCAATCATCTCTGCTGAGTACTTATCTAACCTCACACTGAGAACACCGACCCGAAACATAATTACACACCTAGACGAGGATCCATTCAAGGACTTCGCCAAATCACTAGCCCAAATACCAAAACCAATAAGTCTAGATGAAACTCCACTATGGGAACCCATTCTGGAACACTTGCCCAAGTCCAACGCAGTAATGCTACTACTCATAATAACAGGACTCATAGCATTACTCATATATATGAAGAAGACACCAAAACCGTGCACCGCTCAATCAGCTGTCAGCACACACCAAATTGTTCTTAACCCAATAGAACCCCGAGTCATTATAACGCAGCCGACACCATAATGTCAGGGGCACAAAGTAGCGAAAAAATGTATATACACCTAAGGGGAAACAAAACATAGATATAACGTATTGTAGGTAGATATTATTATACATATTTCGAGAGTATAACGAAAAGGATTCCTTATTACCTTCCCTTAAAACACAGATGTACTCATATTAATACAGATTAACCAACAGCATGTATATACCAATAAGATATGTAGCCAATGTATGTATCCAATTAAGATATGTAGTATGTACTTATATTTATATTGACAACTCGTACCTAAATAGCAAAGAACCATTATCAGATGAAACCCAATGTAAAACATTCATTGCTTTAAGACTAATAACTTCACAAGGTTGACTCACAACCACACATTCCCCTCCACACCTCCAAAGCCTCGCGTAACCTGATCAAATCCGCACCGCGACGGGCGCTCCGCACTCACAACCCGCGCGTTGCTCTTCAAGACGGGGCGCATGTAAGCATATGTGTAAGTAACACATGATGTCTTACATCACCAAACGTCAGACAAACCCGACCTACAACAGAAGCCGAATTGGAACGGGGATTGCGAAATAACAACAAGACCTTTAAATCAATGTTGACTATTTCGCAATCCACGCGCCGGCCACCGTATTACAAAATACCACCGAAAGTGGTACAGAATTCGCTTCCGAAAACATCCGCCTGAGCAGCACATCCCAGAACCAAACTGCCGAAACAACGAAGGAAGGGGAGCAATCCTTCCCCTCTGACGTAAGCATTATAAAACCCCGTGCAGGACCAGTAACGACGTCTTCCGTCTTCCGTCTTCCGTATATCACTGAAGTTCAAGATTCGTGGAGTGGTCCAGAAGAGAACTGTCACCTCCTCCGGATCCGGCACAGATCGCCCCACGAGCGGACAGCACCCTCGGAGGTCCTTGGTCAAGTCTCCGAGTACCGAAAGAACAACCCGACGCAGAGCCACTCCGGTGAAGCAGCCAACACCCGGACGTCGGAAGCCAGCATATTCCTCAGGAAAACCGAGGTCAGTACTTGTTCATAGACAACTAAAAGTCTTCAACCGCGTCGCGAATCCGAACGCAAAACTATTATCCGCGCGCGGCTCGACTACAGTCTTTGGAGGAATAGGTAGGAGTAGGGTATCGAATAAGTAGTTCAATTGTAAATAGGGATTATAATTTATAGGGGAATAAACTATAATAATAATTGTCATCCGTTAAACTACTGTTCTCATCCCTAACCTAACCAAGATCCCCAGGGACAAGTACTATAAAATATATCTGTGGCACAAAGAGGGCAGCGCCTGGGCAACAACTCTGGACAGAGAGTTGGGCCCACTATACGCTTTTAAACCTCACAAAAGGAAAAAGAAATAAAATTGTAATATCGGAAGATCTCAGCAAGACCCTAATAAGAGATGTACACGACAGTTAGTGCCACATTGGGAGGACCCAAATTCTACACAGCTAGGAATATTATCAAAAACATAAAGCGATTTTGTGATTCATGCGAGATCTGCTTTAAAAACAAGTCGAGAAGAAAACCAAAATATGGGTTGCTGTCACATTTAGGCCCGGCTAAACGCCCATTTGAAATTGCATCGATTGATACCATTGGAGGCTTCGGAGGGTCACGATCAACGAAAAAATACTTACATCTTTTAGTGGATCATTTCACCAGATATGCTTATATTCTCACGTCGAAGAATCAAAACGCAAATGATTTTATAAAACTAGTGCAAAAAGTAAAAAAGGATTATAAGATTGACATAATATTGACAGACCAATATCCTGGCATAAACTCAAAAGAATTTAAACAGTTCCTGGAAGATGCTAACATAAGACTAGTTTTCACGGCTGTTGATACACCATTTTCAAACGGACTAAATGAAAGGCTAAATCAAACTATATTGAACAAGATAAGATGTAAAATAAATGAGAGTGAAAAGAAATGTGCTTGGACTACTATTGCACAGAATTGCGTGGCGAAATATAATGAAACGGAACACACAGTCACGAAATTCGCCCCAAAATACCTTTTGGAAGGCGATCTCGTAAACATTCTACCACCAAAATTACAAACAACATGTAAAAAACGAGATTTAACAAGAGACAGAAAATATGCTCTTGAAAACACTATTAAATCACATAATTATAACAAAGAAATATTCGATCTACACAGAAAAGAATGTAACTTGGAAGTTGGTGACAGAGTATATGTGGAAAATGGAAACCGATTAAATAGGAAGAAGTTATACGAATTGAAAATTGGCCCGTTTAAAATCGTGAAGAAGTTTTCTAATTCTATCTATGAGGTGGACACTGGACGCAATAAAGGAGAATCAAACCTGTACCACACTACGAAAATTGTTCCTGTGATGGATGATGCACGAACAATTTCAAATACCTTCCAGTGATCGTTTGAAATTGTTTCTCTCTGAGGGGGGAGATGTAATGACCTACCTACCGCGTCACTCATTAAATTGTGTCCCGCCGATACGGACGCCGCTCTACTTGAGTAACCAAGAGAAACCAAATATGACGACCGACAACTTATGAACCAGATGTGAAACTTCTATTGGATGATTTGGATGAGAGAGACTCATCTTACTTTAGTTATCGACGTTCCGTGATTTTGTTGAAAGAACCTGGAATAAGGACTTTAATTGTTGTTTCTTTGGTTTTACAGGTTCGTAAACCTTTTCCATAAAACAATTATTACTATAATGATATTCGAATCACATTTCCGTAGGTACTATAAAAATACAGAGAAACGCTGTATCTTCTTTATTATATTCATAACAAAACAAGAGCCCTCATTGAATTTCAGGGATGTTTCTAACACGAACTACATATATCACCTTTGTTTAATGCAGTTGCAAATATATATATAAATACATACGTGTGTGTGTGTGTATATATATATGTACATATAAATATATGTAACTGATTATTCACCATTCATGTCCTCTTGATGTGGATTATACACTAGTCTGCAGTTATCTTGAGCATTGGATATGCCATCTCCATCTGCATCTGGGTCACATTCATCTCCTCGTCCATCATTATCTGTGTCTAACTGATCACTGTTTGAGATTTTAGGGCAATTGTCAGTGCTGTCTTGTATTCCATCCCTAGGAAATATGGACCATATCACTGTATAACCATCGTTTTTAAAGTAACTGATTCATCCTAAGGAATACCTTAAATTTAAATCATATTAGTCTGTCCATTGTAGGAAGGTTCCTGGAATTTGCTAATACTTGAAACAAAAATTGGAAATATAAGTTTCTATGGCAGAATACATTCATCATGCGAAGTGTTAAATGGCATTCAGTTCATGGGCTGATGATCACGCTTCAGCTGATTCCCCCTTTTGAGGGCTCAAACACCTCACTATGATGGACAGATTGTTAAGTTAGTAAACCAAAAACGTCTGGGAAGTTTGGTGGGTATTATTGGTTATAGTAATAAATAGAGTAGTAACTCAGGGGGCCGTCCAAGGGCCTAACCACAAAATCCCTGAAAAGTTCACTACAATTGATCTAATAATTCAAGAGTTTTACATGTGGCAACAAATTTCAAGTTTGTGCAAGCGAAGTGATTATAATGGATACAACCACAACGAAATTCACAGGCAACCGTCTTGAAGCCAGCCCTCAACTACCCTCCAACTGTGAGCGAAATCAGTCAATTAGGAACCAAGAAATCGTTGTTTCATGAAATTCACAATTGCACATTCACACATGCTACCACTGGCCCAACGGCAATGAAATTCTTAGGGGATCGTCTAAGGGTAAACCCAGATAACCCATGAAAATTTCAGATTTGCGTATGCGCAATGGCTATTAGGTAGGTACTGATCCAATCACCACGAAATTCACAGACAATCGTCTGGAAGCCACCCCCAACTACTCTCCAAACTTGAGCGAAATCAGTCCACTAAAGAATGAGAAATCTTTGTATCACGATATTTACGTTGGCGCATGCGCACTCGTTATTACTACAACAATCGCGACGAAATTAATAGGCAGCAGTCTTGAAGCCAGCCCCCAACTACCCTCCAAATTTGAGCGAAATCGGTCCTTTGGGAACTGAGAAATCGTTATTTAATTATATTCACGTTTTATGTGCAAACGGTACCATTGGGCCGACGGTCATCACAAGTTGTACCTACCCAGGGGCTCAATGTTCCGTTGATATAACAGTTTCCTACAGGGAATAGTTTTCTTCAAGTCGAATTTCTCAAGTTTTTGGGGAAAAGCAAGAAGAAGGTGTATCATGTTTGTTTTGTTGGCGGAGGGGCATAAGTTAATCAGAGTTGAAATTATTACTTGAATTGCTTTAATGCCTGTTAGTTAAGCATTACCTGACTAGGGCGCTTTCGCGTTCTGGTTGCTTTCAAAAGAATGGTTCTACCATTGATTCCATCACAACTGATGTAGGTGCACTTAACTAACGTTTGTAAAGCCATAAATAACCTAGGCTTTTTCATCTTATATATGTACAATAAACGGTTATATTTTGTATGACATACAATCTTCCTAAATATAACACCGTAAGAGGCACAAGAAGTCATCATTCTCACGCCATTTACAGAGATTTCTGCACAAACAAGCATAGGTACCACTAACTTAGTTGAAACAAATCTATTTTATCTCAACCCAACTAACAGAGATAGTGTTTGTTAACCTGTTGATGTTACAACTATAATATGCAACTAGGTACCTATAATAAATTTTGAGTTAGCTACAATGCTATCCGTTCTTTCATAATTATTTATTAGGGACTTACCGATCTCTATCAATGTTACTATCACAAACATCTCCAATGTTATCCAAATCCGCATCCTCTTGATTTGAATTAGGAATCTGAGGGCAATTATCACAAACATCTCCCAATCCATCACCATCGTGATCTCTTTGGTCTGGATTAGATTTTCGTGGGCAATTGTCATGATGATTCAAAACTCCTGCAATATTAAAGCAATATTCAACATCAAAGTTTATCCACCGACCTTGGCAGTTAGCCTTTTGAATGATAATAAATAACAATTCTTTGTAAGTGCTGCTCTTACATCCACAAATTTTCCGGTGGGTTGGTTGAGCCCTTGACTCCCACCCATTATGATGGTTAATTAGTCTGAGCTCCATTTAGGCCGGCTTTCACCACCTAGAGTTATTGCAGTTAACTTGGAGTTAATTACAGACAAAAAATGAATGCATTTTGCATGCCTATTTTTCTGTAGGTAACTCCAAGTTAACTCTAACTCGCACTTCAATTCCAGGTGGAGAAAACTTCACTGGAAGTCATGGTCTTGAATAGTGTAGTGATTGAGGAGGAGAACAGACGAGTCGATCGATTGATTGAGAATGGTTAATTTATTGGTGGCACTCGGCTCATTTATATCCCCCTGACATGATCAGAGGGGGGTCGGGGGGTCCCCACTCTGAGAGAATGCATGTCTACACATAGTGTAGGTTGTGGAGGAGCAGCCGATCACAACAAATAGGTTTTAAACAAACAACTTATTACCTACTACAGTACATGATAATAATTTTATTGACCTTCATCAATCTTTTTGCCTTAAAGGTGGAGGCCTTGAGAATAACTCCTGTATACAAGGAGCGTGATCTGGGTGCGTCGAACCAAGGGGGGTTGTTCTGAAAGTGCAACTCGTCGTTTGCTGGACACTGGAAAATGTTGGCCCTCTAACACCACTTCCACTTTAGGACCCAACAGCTAGGAAACTAAAGGCAGATGATGAGAAAACGCTACTGGAGGGACTTGGAAGTCACCAACAAATTCCTGGAAGCCCAGTTGAATGCAAAGCTAATCTATTACTGAGCTACCTTTATCAATTTACTATGTGCATGAGTGCTCCTAGCATATTCCCTGGGGTTCTTCCATTAAGGATCACCAACCCTGTGCTATCACAAAGTTCTAGTACCCTGCTGCCTCTACCGTTGCTCATCCTATCTTTCGAATTTTTGTGCAATGACAAGGGTGCCAGAAACTCGGAGAGACCATAGCAATGGGAAATTATTTCCGTGTGTAGGATTTTTTTAATTTTTGATCTTAGAATTGGATTTAGCACCTTTAAAACCTCCCACTGCCAATTTTCGTCTCAAAACTCTGTGTAGCTTGGGCAACAAACGGAGAGAAAGAAAACGAAATGACGTCATGAGTGGATGGCACTGAGGGTTCCCACCAGGTGGACGCGGGAGTGAGGGCCTTTATCCACCCATGCCACTTCGCTTTCTTTCCACTGGTTCATTGCCCACTGTCGATCATCGGATACCCCTCATAAAGCACCTTTTCAGAAAGCACTCACTGAGATCTTTTACTCAAGAAAATAAAATAAAACAGGGGAAATTTCTCATTACCACTGAACCTCTGCCTTTTAACATAACCAACAACCAAAAAGTTATGCGTACATTCATCTGGACTGCCTTCAAGTTTATAATTAGTGGCATTCCAAAGATATACAGGCACGATGGACAAACAGGTTTCACCGCGGAACTGAATAAAATTTACACTTCAAGGCTCTGGAAGCTACAAAAATGTCCTTTCCAAAATTGGATTCTTTGATAGCTGTCAGCAAAAAAGTTTGTTAGGTAATCAATAAACTAATATTTGAATAATATTAATAATATTACAAAAGTCTCAAATAACAAAAATGAGTCGAACGAATTAAAAAAAAAAATTATAAGCTACCACAGTCATCCGCCACGCGAATACTATGAGAACAAAGGACTGCATTCCCCCACTTCCTATGGGAGATCGCCACCCGAAGATACTTGGGACACCAGCAGAATATACCTGTCAAAGAACCCATTGCCCGACTCTCCATTGCTCATTCATTAGCTCTCTTGTAATATTGACGCCCCAAAACATGGCGCACCAGCCATAATACCTCACATGAACCCCAGCACAGTTACAAGAACTGATTGCTGCTGTAAGGCATCCAATTCCGGTACGCACTAAACCTAAACCGGACAAAACGGATTTTAGCGGGATACCAAATTCAGTGGAGAGCCCGAATTGCTCTTGCAATTCATCGAGCGAAGTGAGGAGCTCATCGGACACGTCTATGACAAAGACGACCTACAGTTTACCAAATTAAGTTATACTTAACAATATACAGGCCAAAATCAAAGACGAAGCTACCACCAGGATTTACAATAACCCACTTAATAACTGGGCAGAAACTGAAACAGCCCTAGGTACTCGCTAACTTCAGCGACAAAAGAGATGAGTAGCACCTCATCCTAGAATTTGGTAGACTCCGAAAAGGGCAAAATGAAACGCCGTTTTAGTTTCATGCCCGAGTACACAAAATTTTCACTTTACTAATATCCAAACTGAGGAATTCATCAGAAGACTAAACTCATACTACCATGAATTGATGGAACGGACCGCACTCTGCGGCTTCATTATGGGTCTTGATGAAGGACATTGGACGGCTCCTCATAATGAAGGGAGCCAAGGATCTTAACGATGCTATACACATCTTAAGAAACGAATATCAATTCCCCGCACTAAGAAAAAGTATTTGGAAAAGATACCACAAACACAGGGACCTTCAACGTCCGGATCGAAGCCTCCCTATAAAAAAAACCTTTCACCTCAATAAGCCAAACCTCAACAAAACCAAATGGGACAACCTAACAAACCAAATTCCCCTTCACAAAACCCCCCTAAAACAACACAACCTAAGCAAGACACACCGTTCATCCCTTAAAACTTACGAACCAAAGACATTACGAGTTATCAAAGAACTCTAAACCATTATCACAACAGGAAGACGAAACCCACCTTGAAGGATCATCTAGATACAACTTCACCATTCATCACAACAAACAATAAATTGAAAGTTTTAATCGACAAGGCAGTTCCAATAGTTTCATTACAACAAAAATAGCTCACAGTAAATATAAAAAACTACCTATTAAAGAACGATAAATTCCTAGTGAGTACGTCACATGGGCATACCTCTGGAATACATTGCATAAAATTACCCAATGGCATGTTTAATCATAAGACTAACACGCACATTAAGTGTAAATGTTGTGTACCTATTTGATTTCCAAGAAAAATTCGATTTACAGCTTGTAATTCAATTGTTAGAGGCCACCTTACAGTTAAAAAACAACACCATTAATATTTAAGGCGAAGAAATTCCCTTGCAATTTTATAAAATTCCCCAAAAATCAAATGTCAGAGCGTAAACATACCCCTCAGAACCGGCCAACAGGTTCAGCTCCACTTCTCTAATACCAAAAACGCTGCAAAGTCCTTGTCACATGGGTTTATTATTCTATTGGACATACCTACAGAAATGTTGGCTGTTTATTTATTGTTTCTTTCATAGAAAATAATTGAAATAGCTATTTCTGGTGGTTTCCACCAATTTTGGCCCCCAAAACACGAATAAGGTAGTACGCTCTTTTTTTTTTTTTTTTTTTTTTAATAAATTATCTCTGATCATTGATAGTACCATTTCATCGTCTTCATATACTTCATATACTGTACTTTCATATACTTCATGGTGATTTCAGACGATTTCCCAGGTTTTGACTCATAAAAAATCAATTTCGGGAGCTGAACATCTGGTAGAACCTCAATTTTCTACTCTTTTGTCAAAATCGACTTCATATTCGGTCTTCTCGTCCCCAAAAACATGAAAAACGATACCTTAAAAGCTCATGTTACTAACATGTTGCTAAAACGCAAAAAGTACCTATTTTTACACACATTTTCACTCATAACACCCCTGGGTATATTCCGATCGGGCTGAAAAGTTTCGGGGCACAACTAGGGCCCAAATGGAGCATGTGTGCAAAAGAACGATTTTTTTAGACCGAAAATGAAGCCTGTACACGTGATACGGCGGACGGCGTACGGCGTACGGAGGACGGACATTGCATTTCTGGAATCTACGCACCTTGAAACGGAAAAGAAAAAATTTTGAGGGGGTGTTATAAAAATTTTTTGCTGACGGTGTATCATTCACGGAATAATAAACCAAAACGGGATGGCAATCATAAATCACAAAAAAAGTGGCCCTTTTGAAATCCCAAATTGTATTGTGAAAGTCCAAAACCACTGTGCTGAATGCATTGCCATCAATACAGCTACTACCCAACAAATCCTGAAAATTGGAACCCTAAATTCAGCCGATGTAATCACAGAAAACATGTCAAATCCACAAACACTCGACGATCAAAAAATCTTGAACATAGCAATCATGAACTAGATCTAAAGCTAGAAAATTGATTCCGACCATCAGACAAGATCACCTTAACGATGAAGAAAAAACCGCTGCAAATTCCATGTCACATGGGGTAATTACTCTCTTGGACCTACAGAAATTTTGGCTGTTCATCTATTGTTCCTTTCATGTGCAATAATTTTAATAGCTATTTTTGATGGTTTCCACCAATTTTGCCCCCCCCCCCCCCAAACACAAATTAGGCTCCTTTTTTTCTTTACAAATTATCTTTGATTATTAGTGCCATTTAGTTGTCTTGATTCACCTGTTGATACTACTTTATGATAGAGTGTGACAGTGACGATGGACCCTCGACAGTCCCCCCTCTAGACCAGCAATATTATCACCGGTTAAGAAGGGATATCGATGAGGCTTCCACCAAAACGACCCCATCTTCACCGGAACAATAAACGACTCAAGAACAGCCACTGTCACACTCCTCCCTACATGACATACTTCGGGGTAGCAGAAGTATGAGAGGGAAAAGGGGGGTTGAAAAGTAGTATGAAGTTATGGTTCAGGAAAGGACATCTGAACAACCTCCATCGTAATGGTAATACCTCAATAATATTTACTGGTGGAGAACAAAGCTCCTACACACGAGTACTGGTGGAGAAAAAATGTTGTCAGAGGTTGATGTCAAGTGTAATGTGCTCATCTGGGCAACCTCTAGGTGATCAACCTCCATGCTAGGACGGAACAACTATTGGGACTTTTAAATTGGGACACGGCATCAATCGCCATTAACACGTTCCGAGCGGCGCCGATTTTGGTGGAGACTCCCTGTGACGGCACCCGTTTTTTCGAGTTATTTGTTGATAACTGCTTATCATGATTAGTTATGAACGAAAACTACAATGTGGAACCAAAATTGGATGAAAATAATTGATTTATAGACGTTGGATCTATCGATCCACTTCGGCGGTAAGGCAACCCGCAATACAATCAGCTTTTGAAGCCTAGACTCATGAATAACGACCTACCGTGGTTGGATGCCAAAGGGGAACTGAAACAGATTCCTCGAGGAAAAAAGGAACGCAATAATCACAACAAAACTGAACATTGTACCCGAAAACATCATCCAAACGCGGCGAGAAAATGTTGGTAAACAAATGGCTTGGAATAACGAAACGGAACGCAGTCTCTCGGAGGTCAGATCATCTAGAATAAAGGTGTTAAACTCAGCAGTCACTAGAGTGCGCGATAGTTCAGTTTCAGAGCAGAATGTCTTATCGTAGAAACGCTCCCCGTAGCTGGATCGATAGATCCAGGCTGGGTGAATTGAACGGCAGGCCTTGGATCGATCGATCCATTCCGCTCGGAACGTGTTAAATGAGCTCAATATATTTTAATTATATTGACACTCTAAAGGGGGGAAAGGGGTGGGGGAGCAAATAGTTGTACCTATGTATTATCGAAGGGACAGGATGTCTGTAAAGGAATCCTTCTGGAAACCTTCGAGCTTATCCTTCTGGAAAGCCCACAAAAAGTGGATGGAGTATGGTGAATTAATCAGCGCATTTTACCAAACCATGCTCTGCTACCATGTGACAGTGACGGTGGACTCTCAAGAATCCCCCTCCTAACCAGCGAGATTATCACTGGTTAAGAAGGGATGTCGATTAGGCTTCCACCAAAACGACCACATCTTCACCAGAACAGCAAACGACTAGAGAACAGCCACTGTCACAACTTCCAGTGTTATTATACAAATTTATGGTGATTTCAGACAATTTCCCGGGTTTTTGATTTATAAACAATGAATTTTGGGAGCTGAACCTTCATTGCAACCTCAGTTCTTCACTCTTTGGTCAAAACCAACTTTATATTCGGTCTTCTCGCCCTAAAAAAACATGGAAAACAATACCTTACAAGCTCATGTCACTAAAAACCCCATTTCACACCCATTTTTCACCCATAACACCCTTGGGTATATTACAATCGGGCTGCAAAGTTTCCGGACACAACTATGGCTCAAATGGAGCCTGTGTGTGAAAATACGAATTTTTATAGACCATAGACTAGATAAGGATGACACGGCGGACAAATAAAGTAGATATGGATGGTAAGACGGAAGGATATTGCATTTTTGGTATTTTTGGTATGGTACGCACCTTGAAAAGTCAAAGAAAAAATTTTGATGGGGTGTTATAAATTTTTTTGCTCAGCGAATACATAGGTGTATTATTCACACAATAATAAACCAAAACAGCACTACACAAATTATTAGAAGAATACCCTGACATATTTTATGAAGACACAGGAACACTAACCACCACCACATTTGCAGAACACACCATTCAAAGAAAATATGAAATCCCTGTATACTCCACATCGTACAGATATCTGGAAATATACAAAACGAAAGTCTAAGATCAAATCGGAAAATGATTGAGAACAATATCATCCAACCATCTAATTCCCCGTACAACTCTTCGTTATGGACTGTACCAAAAAAAGAAGAAGCATATGAAAGAAAAAATTCAGGCTTGTCATTATTACCGTCTTCTGAACCAAAAAACCATAGATGACAAATACGATTTACCAAATAACTGAAGAAATTTTAAACAAAATAAGGGAACTGTAAACACTTCACTACTCTTGACCTCACTTCCGGCTTCCATCAAGTATGAATAGAGGAATCCAGCATACCCGAAATCCGCCCTCAGCACAGAACGGGGAAAATGGGACTTCAGGAAAATGCCCTTTGGAATAAAAAACAATGCCCCTAGTCCCTAGTACGTTTGAAAAACTGATGGACAATTGCCTCCAAAGAGTACAGAAGGAATTATGTGCCGTCTATATGGACGACATAATTATATTCAACCCTAGCCTCCAGGACACAACTGGACAAAACTCAATTCGTACGAAAAGAAGTCGCATTTTTAAGCTATTTAATTACACAAGACGGACCAAACCCACAAAAGATTATTGCCATCCGAAAATACCCATTACCAAAAAATACCAAAGAAAGGGATTCCTTGGACTGTTGAGTTGCTATCGTACAGTTATCAAGAATTTAGCAGCTATCACTAAACCCTTAACCACCAAAAAGATCTCGGATATATAGTGTTTCAAACATTGCAAGACTCCACTCATGAAAGATCCTGTCCTGAAATTCCCAGACTTTAAAAAACCTTTCACACTCAACACCGATGCATCCAGAGTAGCGTTAGGCGCTGCACTACAGGCGGTGCACTCTCCCAAAACTTGGATGGCACTGTCTACGAGTCGAACCCTTAACGACACGGAGAAAAAATTATAGACCATAGAGCACGAACTATTCATGCATCTGGGCTTGCCAGTATTTCAGACCGTACTTATACGGTAGGAAATTCACGTTAGAAACTGAAACCATAGTGGCTACATTCTCTCCTCACATCGCGATTCCGACGCGGGCGAACATGACACCTGCACAGTCAAAATCTGTGCTCAGTTCCATTTGCCTGCACAGCTGTCAGGTTCAGTGCGTGAGGCGGGAGGAGTTCTTGGAAGGACGTCCGTGTCGGAATCGCGATGTGTGTCCCTAGCCTTTTTTTCCCCACGTGGACGGACTTCCAAGAATAACACACGCAGAGAAGAATCCGTCGCACGCACGTGACTAGGTGACACACAACAGTGCTTTTATCCTGCTGTCACTCGTCGCAGGGACATGGAGAGGATGAAGGTGGGCTATGACCCTTCAAACTTCAGCGTGAAATTCCGGCCGCGTTTTTTCCCTGCCTCCTACCTGAACCCGGTGCAGAGCGGGCGTGTGAAAAACCTGCCAAGGAGTGAAAAATCGGCTCTGCTCTGCTCCACGCCAATGCGTGTTATGTTCCATTTGCCTGCACAGCTGTCAGGTTCAGCTCGTGAGGCGGGCGGAGTTCTTGAAGGACCTCCGATGAGGAGGTCCATCACACATCGAGTTTTCGACGCAGGAGCACTTCCAAGAACTCCGCCCGCCTCACGCCCTGAACCTGTGCAGTTAGGTGGAATGGAACACACATCGGCATGGAGCAGAGCAGAGTGGATTTTTCAATCCTTGGCAGGTTTTTCATGCGCCTGCTCCACGCCGGATTCGTGTGAGGTGGGCGGAGTTCTTGGAAGGACGCCCGCGTCGGAATCACGATGTTTGTCCCTAGCCTCATAGCCCACCTTCATCCTCTCCACGTCCCTGCTACGAGTGACGGTAGGATAAAAACGCTGTTGTGAGTCACCTAGTCGCGTGCGTGCTACAGATTTTTCTCTGCGGGCGTTGTTCTTGGAAGTCCCTCCGCGCGGAAAAAAAAGCTGTGTGTCCCCAGCCTAAAGGAGCCCAATTCAAAACTCTTTAGATGGAAACTCCTAGAAGAATTGGAATTCGACATAAAATACAAAAACGCTGCAAAGTCCTTGTCACATGTGTTTATTACCTCTTACCTACAGAAATGTTGGCTGTTCATTTATTGTTTCTTTCATGCGCAATAATTGAAATCGCTATTTCTGATGGTTTCCACCTATTTTTGCCCCAAAAAACACGAATTACGCTCCTCTTTTTTTCAAATTATTTTTGATAATTGATACTGCCATTTAACTGTCTTGATTCACCTGCTGACACTTTTTCTAGTGTTATACAAATAATTTGTACAACACTAGAAAAAGTGTCAGCAGTTGAATCAAGACAGTTAAATGGCCATCAATTATTGATGGTGATTTCAGACAAACTCCCACGTTTTTGACTTACAAAAAATGAATTGTGGTAGATTGGGGGGGGGGGGGGGGGGATTTTTTGTTACAACCTCAATTCTTCACTCTTTGGTCAAAATCGACTTCATATTCGTTATTCTCGCTCTAAAAAACATGGAAAAAGATACCTCAAAAGCTCATTTTAGTAAAACACCAAAAAACCATATTTTTACACACATTTTTCGCCCGCAACATCCCTGGGTATATTCCGATCGGGCTGCAAAGTTTCGGGACACAGCTACGGCCCAAATGGAGCCTGTGTGCAAAAGAACGATTTTTTTAGACCGAAAATGAAGCCGGTACACGTGATACGGCGGACGGACATTGCATTTTTGGAATCTACACGGCTTGAAACGAAAAACGCTGCAAAGACCTTGTCACATGGGTTTATTATTCTATTGGACATACCTACAGAAAGGTTGGCTGTTCATTAATTGTTTCTTTCATGCGTAATAATCGAAATAGCTACTTCTGATGGTTTCCATTAATTTTGGCCCCCAAAACACAAATTAGGTACGCTCTTTTTTTTCTTTTTTTTTTAAACTATCTTTGATCATTGGTAGTGCCATTTAATCGTCCTGATCGACGTCTTGACACTTTTTCCAGTGTTATTATACAAACTGATGGTGATTTCAGACGATTTCCCAGGGTTTTCACTCATAAAAAATCAATTCTGGGAGCTGAACATTTGGTAGAACTCAATTTTCCACTCTTTGGTCAAAATCGACTTCATATTCGGTCTTCTCGTCCCCAAAAACATAGAAAACGATATCTCAGAAGCTCATGTTACCAATATGTTGCTAAAACGTAAAAAGTACCTATTTTTACACACATTTTCACTCATAACACCCCTGGGTATATTCCGATCGGGCTGAAAAGTTTCGGGACACAACTAGGGCCCAAATGGAGCATGTGTGCGAAAGAACGATTTTTTTAGACCGAAAGTTTAGCCTGTACACGTGATACGGCGGACGGCTGACGGCGGACGGACATTGCATTTTTGGAATCTATGCACCTTGAAACGTAAAAGAAAAAAGTTTGAGGGGGTGTTATAAAAATTTTTTCCTGAGCGAATACATAGGTGTATTATTCACAGAATAATAAACCAAAAGAAAAAATTCTGAGGGGGTGTTATAAAATTTTTTTGCTGAGTGAATACATAGGTGTATTATTCACAGAATAATAAACCAAAAAGGGTAACACAACACCAATGCCGACGCCCTTTCCAGAACTGAAATACTCACCAAAGAAACATTTCAGATACCTACCCAAAGAATCTTCCCCTTCTTTCATAGTAAAAGTTGACACAGACGACGTAGAATCCGAAACCGTCCATTCAGACAAAGAAGGAAAAGACACCTTAGTATCAATTAAAAAAATTTGGCTATTAATCATTGCAAAAATCAAATCATTATCTCGGCAAGAGAACAACCTTACGATGACATAAAAATAGGCAAATTATTTGAAAAGGAAAAAACTCGAATAACAGTAAAATTTCGGAGGAGACATTTCGAGGAAGATATAATAAAATTTGCCATAGACTATTTACAGCCAAAAACGTCTTACGGACTGTTATTTGAAACCGACATTTATTCAACATTTACTGATAAATTCAAATCCTCTGAATTAAAGCTAATCAAATACACTGAAAAACTATTATAGATTGCCAACCGCGAAGATCAAACCAACGTCATTCTGTATAACCACAGACAGGAAAGATTCCATCGAGGGATAGGCGAGACTTACCAACACATAAAAAGAAATTACTTTTGGCCAAATTTGAAAGATGACATAACGAACTTCATAAACAGGTGCGCATTTTCCTTAAAATGCAAATACGAACGAAAATCCCTAAAACCCACCTTCAATCTGACACACACTCCCATTGCCCTGCCAGCTTCGCGGACATGATCAGCTGTCCTCCAAAGAGAGGATCAGAATTCGGGCTGATCATTTCGCTCTTTACTTGGCTACTCATTGCTTCGCCCCTTGAGTGGAGAGGAGTTCGCCCAGCAGCTACATGGGTCGTACTTGAACGTGTCAACACGTGTCACAGAGGTCACCCATCCGAGTAGTAACCACGCTCGAGGTATATTAACTTCGTTGATCTCAAGGAAACCGGTTTATTCCACCTGACAAGGCCACTGGGCTCCTTCAGAACCATTTGAGACAGTACACACTGACACCCTCACAATTGAAAGACAAAAATTCTTAACCGTAACTGATAAATTCTCAAAGTATGCGCAAGCTCACGCCTTAAAGTCCCTGAAAAATACGTAAATAACTAAAAAACTAACGAATTTCATATCTCATCATGGAAACCCATCCGAAATCATAATGGGCAACAGAAATGAATTTAGCTCCTGTCGTAAAAGAATTTTTGAAAGTTCAAAACATTAAAATACATTACAACAGCACCCAAAATCATAATTCAAATTCGCCCTTAGAACGATTCCACTCTACGATTATAGAAATAATCAGATTAATAACAGAAAGCGACGAATTTAAGAAAACGTTTGGCTTCAAGTACGCAATAATTTCCTATAACAATAGCACCCACACCAGCACTGGTGTCACGCCTAATGAAACGACTGAACGGTACATTCGGATCCAATTCTCCAATCCCCCCAGACATCAAAACACCCTAAACGAAAATTTACATACCCGAACACAACGAAAAATTGAACAGACTATACAAAATCCTATATGACAAACAAAAAGATAAGAAGGAAAAATTTATTGACAAACTGAACGAAAAGCATGAAGAAACATTACCAGACATATCATCAGAATCATAAGTAGAAACTAACAAATACAAGACCAAACTAAACGAAAATACAATAAAGAAGTAATAAAAGACGTCAATCCGACTAGGAAAACCGCCAAAATCGAGCTGAGACATCATGACACGAGAACCATAATCCACATGAAAAATGTTATGAGACCTAGAACAGTAAAAGCTAAACCCGAGAAACTAAAAACCCCAGATCCTGATGAATCGAAACTTGACCAACAAATTATAGAACCCAGAACAAAATTATCAGAAGGTGATCTCAAAACCATTAAAGGTTCTAACTGGTTTAATGACCAAGTGATAAACCTTTCTGTGGAACTAATTAACATTATAACATTAGAAGGAAAACTAATGCCAAGCTCCCAAAACCATATGCTTTAAACACCTTCCTTTACGTATCTTACCAGCAAGGTTATGACCACGTAAGAAGTTATACAAGTTATAGAAAGAAAGTAACTCTCATAAAACGACCTCATATTGATTCCCATCCATGAAATCGCTCACTGGAGAGTGGTAGTTGCACCCAAAACAAAATCAACAGAATCCTATGACAATTCCCCCCCGAATATGGTTACAGATTCCCCCTTCCAAAAAAGAGTATATCCTCGGTTTAAAAAAAGTATATATACATAAATAAACAGGCCATGTTAGGTCGTTTTATGAACTGGTACATGAAATCATCAAACTGAATTTATGGTGATAGTAAAAATAAGATTTTATTAGGTCAGTTGACTTTTTTCAAACTCAATTTTGTTATTGACATTGTGGAATTTTATATAACTAAATTTCAACTGAATCAAATAAACTGATCAGTGGAACAAGCGTTTTATTAATAGTTCAAATGGAGTTGAGTTGGAGCTCCATCAGTCTTTCGAAAATGTCACAGAAGTAAAGAAAAATAATTAGGTATGCTGTTCAAGGCCAAAACTAGAAGAAAACATATTTTTCGAATTCCATTTGTCAAACACAATTCACAACAAGTAGGTACCTATGTTTTGCATAAAGGTAACGGCGGGTTAAGTTTTTTTCAAATTACAGTTTCAAGTAACAAGTTAGTACTTGAGTAGTAGAGCAAGTGTTACACAAATACCTGAGTAAAACGGTACACCCTCAAATTGGTCTCAGAAATATCACACACAAAAAAAAATTAAAAAAACAGGAACATTGGCCTTCCATCTAGCCAGTCCTAGCCATGGAAGTGGGATCCCACTTCCATGTTCCTAGCTAACCTCATAGGCTATGAAAAAAGAGTATATTTAGCTATACAATGAAAAAGTATACGAAATTATGGGGCCAAAAAGAGTATAGATACTATAAAAAGAGTATGTCTGGTAACCCTACCCCATATAACTGAAACCATATTCAGGTACCTGAAAGATGATTGGAGACAAACAGACTCTAGAAAAATCAGAATGGACCCTGAAAACAGTAACCCCAATACCACATCAAACTAACACTTACACAGACCTTTTGTCTAAAAATACACTACTCAAATTCACACCACAAAACACTTGCGACGAAATTTATGATAAGTCACGAGAAAATATTTAAATTCTTAATTTCCTTTCACTCATTTCGAATGGCTTCACCACCCAACACCTCGTACTCATACACTACGACATAAAAACCCTGCACACTTCACTAAACGATCTACAAACATCCTCCATGACATTCAAAGGAAGACCAATGGAAATCTCCACGAATTCTCAACAAATACTTACACACTATAGAAACAAATATGCAAATAGCAAATGAAAACTTCAAAATTTACAACCCCGTAAAGACATCAAAATAAATCAACGCTCAAAGAGAGACCTAATGAATGGACTGGGATCAGTTGTTAAATTCATAACTAGAAATCTTGATGATGAAGATCACAAAAAATACGATAGAATCATCAAAACCCTATCCAAAAGAAATTATCAAACACAATTACAGCTAAATAGAGAAAATCGACGAGGATTAATGCAAAAATACAATGATACACTGAACATCAACAAACAAGAAATAAAAACTAAATTGAGAGCTCAATCAATGCTCACCACTGGAATTAACTCCACATGGATGCATGAAGTTGCATATCAAATAATAACCAATTTGAACATAATAATAAACCAATAACGAGAATTAGAAACTTCATTAGCCTTCTGCAAATTGGGAGTAACTCACCCTAGTACCGTTCCACTTCAAGTATTTGAATCAGAACTGATGACAATAGCAAACGAAAATCATGGAAGCAAATTAAAAATGTTATTTAATTAATAGCACAAATGGAATACGAACTAAATCCGAAAATAGTTTGCTCCTTGAATAACGACAGAATATTTTACATAATAAGATCATCGTCTTTGTAGACGATGATCTTCAATCATATTCATTGCAACCTGTACCCATTGTAAAGGGCATAGACTATGTAACCATTATACCTAAGAACAAACTCATTCTAGTTATAATAGTTATATAATTAATTATTCAACCAACGAACTACGTTATAAAACTAACAATAACCAACATTATTGCAACTATGAACTACTGTGTAAAGAAACGTCCAACTGTTCTCAGAATACAATAAAACATAACACCCTATTAATATGCCAATTAACTAAAATCCAAATTAATGACCCCTTCCACACATCAGTGCCAGAATCAGGTCGTATCATTATAACAGCCTCACATGAAGCTACACTAGAAGACAAGAGACTGGGAAACCAGAAGGTAACCTTCTGATCCGCATTAATGGCACCTGGATAATTCAGCCATCAACGGATGAAATCCTATTAAACAATATCCCCATTAGTACAAATAATTCAATTCAAGGAAAGTTGATGATACCTTTAATACCACTTGACGAGATTTCAACCCTCTGTGTTCGTCCTATGGAATTAAATCTAAGAGTTCCCTAATATTCCCCGATCTGATGAACCATTCTCTAATTGCAAATGACATTGTTGTACACTACGACTACATTCATACTCTCATAAACCTGTTGTATGTTCTGTTAGCCCTTATGCTGTCCATACTTTTGCTTGGTTGTGCCCACAAAAGACTAAAATGCGGAAAACCAATTATACCCATAATAACTCATCCTGTGAGTTGTCCATTGCAGTTCGTGGCTCAACAAGCAAACTCAGCACAGCATGACTCACGTGCACAGTGACTCATCCCCGTGCTTCATTCTACAGCGAGAGGAGTTACCCCAGTCAACCAACACGTGAATACCACAAGAACAAAGGACTGCAGTCATCCCACTTCCATAAAAATACATACATAAATTACCAAAGTCAACCACGATGTAAATACCACAAGGACAAAGAACTGCATTAATCCCACTTCCTGTGGGAGATCGCCACCCAAACACACTGCGGACATCAGCAGAATCTACCTGTCAAAGAATCCATTGTCCGACTCTCCGTTGCTCATTCATTAGAGGAAAATATGATTTTAAAACAGTACCTAAGTAGAATTGCCGTCCCTCGACTGTTTCACCTCACATATAAATATATCTGCAAATTGAAGACCGGCCACTTTTCTGTTCTTGAGCTCTGTCACATCACATTCAATTGTTCATTGTGAAACAAATTGTTTTTTAGCAATGCGAAAGCGTGTCCACGAGTATGCATTATCTAGTTTATTTTTCAACCCTTGCACGTTGTAGGATAGACGCTCTGCGCTTCCTCCTCACGTCATGTCCTTAGTATCTGCTGCTGATGGGACGGTTTAGGCTCCTCTGTCAATTAATCTCAGGGGCACGCCAATCATTCCATCCAGATCCAGTTTATTAGTCTCTCTTAGCATGAACCTTCCTATCATAAGTCACGTCTCGGCGGCAGGTGCAACAGGGTTAATGAGGGACTTGAAACTTGGAGTCCGAAATAAATCAAGTATTGAAATGAATTCTGACGACTCTACCTTGAAAGCTCATGTTTCAAAGAGGGCGATGGAGAGCAATAGCATCCAGATTGTCTGTATTTGGTACTAACGGAATGTTCCGGCGTTGATTTAAGGTTCAGAAGGATGATACTCATACATCCCGCACATGGAACATTACAATATTAATTTTATTGGGTTATTAGATGAATAACACCTGGCACAACGGGAGAATGAATCGCGTACAAGGTGCTACAGTAGACTGAACAGGACGGCGATGTCTGGAAAACTGGGTCGAGCAGTGTTACGAACTGGCTCGTAACATCACCTCCCCCTATGAGGAGTACTTGTCCTCAGGTGTATATATGAAATTCAGCCTAGATGTGAACTAGAATACACTGAAGCTAAACTGAATAACACATAGCATATTGGAAGTAATTAACAGCAAATAGAGATCTTGAGTTCATTCAAACAGTTCAGGAACAATGGAGAGTACTGATTGGTATTCTTTCAAAACGTTGTAAATGGTAAACACAGGTACCACGGTGTGGTACAAATGGTACCAAATCCACAGTTGAAGAAGAGTAAGCTGTGAATATCTTGGGATAATATGCTTTCCATGGCAGCAAACACCAAAAGCAGATTAGAAATTCCTTGGAATATTTTGGAACGTCTCTAAGAATTGTCTGCGGGAAATGGAAGGTTTCCTTTTCGATTGCAGTCAAGCGTAACTTTTCATTTTGATTGGTAGACGTCCTCTTGTTTGTAGTTCCTTTGCTTGTAAAGCTAATGAATGGAAGTCACGTTCGAGCACAAGCATACTTGCTCCAACTCATGTGATGTAAAACTGTTATATGAGTCAACAATTGAATAGGAATGCTGAATGGGAATTATAGTACCTAAAACCCGGTACGCACTTGTATCAAATGTCCATATCGTATCACCATTGCGTATCAAATGAAATGCAACCCCCTCCACGCAAACCACCCGTATCCTCACGGCGTACCTGTATCAATAATCCGCTTCATCAATGCAACTATCAAATGATCGGAAGAAAAAAGGGGGCTGCTGCTGATTCAAAGCAAACACGGACAAAAGACGGCTGATGCAACGTTCGAAACGGGAGGGAAGCGACTTCACGGGCCCGATCGGCCAGTTGGCCGATCTGTATGCCGTTGCGTATCTTTATGAATGAAAAGATACAGGGCGTTGCTTACTATTTGATACACAACGGTGATACGATTGCGTACCGGGCTCAAGAAGTGCACATCTGGGAAGCTGGAATACTCGTAGGATTTTATCAGTGAATGCAGGTTCTCAATTGCTGATTCTCGCTCCGCTTTTTAAGAATATACTCGTATGTCCTCAGACGGAAGTGTGGGTCGAGCAGCGAATTTCTTCAAAGTGGGTTCCTCACAACTGGAATTACATGTCTGATCCATGAACGCAGGTGGAGAGGAAAGGGGTAGTCCATAGTCCCGTTTTACGTCATCAACTTCGTGAATTCTACCGAAGTTAACGGGTTGTTACAAAGCAGCGAACTGTGTGCTTTGTGACACTGGCATGCAAATCGGGAAGTAGGTACACATGTTTGAATTATGTGTCGAGGCAAAGCAGTTCCCACATAAATCGTTAGAATGAATATTACATCCCATCTCTCTTCAACATTCATCCCTTTGAATGTTTTGTATTTACGGAGGACATGATGTCCACTGCAAACTTTGCAAGGAAAATTCAATATTCCTGGGGTTGAAGAGGATTTGATATTTCGGGCGGGATGAGCGATCTGGTGGTCCTTGACTTTTGTAACATTTTGAGATGTGTGAATGCCTGATGCCAATGAAGAAGACTGTTCCAGGGTGTGATGGTTGTATGTTTTTGTTGAAATACACGTCTTGGATCCAGAGACTTTGCTGATGAGGGTATGGGCGTCGACTTGGTACGTGAGTGCATGTATTACACATTCAACAGCTTGTGAAATGACCAACCGGCTTTGAAGGGACTAAACAAGTTCATCTAAGTTCCTAACCAATTTCTGTAGTGTGGCGGTAGTGAGAAGCTAAAGAATGGGGGCTTGAAGTCGGATTAAAGGCCTTCAACTAGGTGGTCCATTGTACTAAATCGAGAGCACAACTCACGCCCTCTGATGAAAGTTAGACGTTGTTCTGAAACAGCAGTCACAAAAACTTAACTGTGTTAGCACACAACACTGAAACACGATAATAAACCATGGAATCCCTTATTGGAAACGTATTGAAGGCCGCAAACATACGGCTGAGCCAAACGTAATGTTCCACGTGTTGATTTAACGTTGAGAAGGGTGATACTCATACATCCCGCACATAGAACATTACAATATTAATTTTATTGGGTTATTAGATAAATAACACAATGGTACAACGGCAGAATGAATCGCATACAAGGTGCTACAGCAGACAGAACCAGAGGGCGATGTCCTGAGGGGAGTTAGGGAAAACAGGGTCGAGCTGACCAAAGCAGTTCCGTCGAACTAATTCGAAACACTAATGCAGATCTCAGAGCCCTACACCAAGACCTTCAAGCAAACCTTTCATATCCATTCTGCCATCAATATCCTCGTTCTGCTTGTAGTTCGTTAAACACTAATCACTTACTGTCATTGGTGAAAATTATTTTACCATCATTATCCATATCAGAGTCACATGCATCTCCAATGCCGTCTTTATCAATATCATCTTGAGCCATGTTTGGTACAGTTGGGCAGTTGTCACATGCATCACCTTTCTTGTCTGCACCATCATAGTCGGAATCAAGTTGGTCTGGATTGGCTATCAATGGACAGTTGTCCTGGAATGGGAAGAATATTACATCGATTCATTTGTAATGATCACCTGTTGCTAGCAACTATAAACTCACATACCTACAAAGGCTGCCCCTAGCACTCCAGGGCCATGCTTCCTCTAGGTCAGTTGTGTTTTTATGTGCTAGACTAACACATAGATTTTGGTTTGAATGGATGGGGGCAACTCAATATTTGTTTCCTTTTCTTCAAGAATTGGGTTTAACTGGGGGCTCCACCTAGAAATCTGAGTTTTGGATGGTGATCCATAAATTTCATATTCCACAACCTGTCCATCATTTACAAGCTTAGGATGTATTGTGGTCTAACATTTCTTTACAAATTACCCAACAACCAGAACACATTCTCCACTCCTTCTCAGTAAAATCCAGTAAAAGTACCACAGTCAAATACCTTTGAAATGTCATACAACCAAACGAATTATTCAAAATTTTCCCTCTTGCAAGAATAATGACGGAAAAGAATCATTTGAACAATAAATTTATTATAAATGGTTTTTCGGTAGCAAGTATTGATCATTGCATTTTATTAAATACTGTCTCATTCATATTCTTTATTTAATATTGGAAATTATGTTGTTTACATTACAAACGTTGGTACCAGTAACCATTATTTTCTCGTATAATCGGTAATCTTCCTGAATGTTCATTATAAATGGTTTTTCTGTAGTAAGTAGTAAGTACCTACTGATATCATGTTGCATTTAAAAAAAAATATTTTCTCACTCATATCTTTATTAATATCGGCAATTACCTACGCTGTTTACAAACGTTGGTGCCTGTAACCATTGTTTTCTCTCATAATTGGTACCTACCTATTATTCTATAATCTGTTCTGTTTGGGTTTAACTGACAACACCGTTCTATATCCTTTTGTTTCCTATTTGTACCTATCTACACAAGTCACAACATGGATTATGGATAGTGTCACCATCTAACCCCATACCTACCTACCTTTATAATCCCGTGACAAAAAAAATCAAAAAAATCCAGTCATGCAGCATGGCTATAAGAGCAGATTTCCAAAGAAATATTCTTGCTATTGCTCTGGGATTTAACAAGTAGGTATGGTAGGTTGTTTAGTCAACCAGCAATAATAGGTACTGCGTGTTCCAAACGATACATTTTTAAGATGTTCATCTAAAAGTAGATTCGTATTCTAAATTGATCAGCATTTTCATGAAAAATACTGATATATAGTACGTACAGTACGTATAGCTAATAGTGGAATAGCAGTAGTTATCGACAAATACCTCTGTTTCATCATTTACTCTATACATTAAATGTTTAATAATACGGTAGATATTAGCTATTATTATTGATACTCTTACCAACATTTCACTGGAAGTATTGCGAGCGTACTATTTTATGATCAGTCTTCCTCTTGAATCCAACAATGGAGGAAGGATTAGCAAATGAAATAGTCCCTGGCTTTCAGTACCTATCAAATCACCATTCCATACCTCTTTTCGTAAAACTATATAATTTTTGTCGTTGTTTGGTCATTTCTACCGATTTTTGACCCTTATAAAGTCAAATCTGAGCCATTCTTTTTTTGGGAAAATTTTTTTATCATCGAAATACTCCCTCTGTCTGGTGTGAATCACCATCCCACCCTAACTTCAGGTGAATTAATAGTGATTTTAGGTGATTTTAGCCCTTAATATCGATTTCTGACACCCCCCCCCCCCCTCAAATCCTAATTTGACCCCTATTCTGTAGGAAAACCACTGAAATGATGTTTTCAGTCTTCACTCACCCTTCTATATCACTTTCAGTGATTAATATCAACTGTTAGCCATTTTAGCCGTTTTTACCTATTTTTGACCCCTAAAAACTCAAATCTGACCCCGTTAAAATGTTTGAAAAACCTCATCTTTGAACTCATCCTTTTATTTGACAATACGAACATTTTGGCGAAATTTGGAATTTTTGTCATGTGACCAAGGTAAAACATAGTCTGGAGTGACGCCCATATATATATATATATATATATATATATATATTTTAGGATAGGTGTTGATCGACTGTTGAGGTGCGGTAGAAATGAAAATTCATATTTCCAACGTTTCAAAGGTTTATGCCTTTATCATCAGGGAATATGAGTTGAATGGTGGTGACTGATCGTGAAACGACTCAGTAGTTTTCAAGTTGATACTTGGGCTACCAGACAGCAACTTGGGCTACCAGAGTTGCTGTCTGGTAGCCCAAGTATCAACTTGAAAACTACTGAGTCGTTTCACGATCAGTCACCACCATTCAACTCATATTCCCTGATGATAAAGGCATAAACCTTTGAAACGTTGGAAATATGAATTTTCATTTCTACCGCACCTCAACAATCGATCAACACCTATCCTAAACTATTGATCAACGGTCAAAATCCTCCCAACATATATATATATATTTGGGCGGTTGGCACACTGACTGGATTTGGCGACGTTTCGGCACATTGACTTGTGCCCTAGTCATGGGAAGAAAGATTATACCGAGGCGTTGCAAAGGCACAATAGTTGCATTAAGTTGTTGGTTTTAACACAGACTTGTGAGAAACGCCCAGAATGGGTGAGCCACGCCCAGTCAGATATCTGACGTTGGCTACATTACAAAAAATCATAAATTTCGCCAAATTTTTGTTACAACTGACGACAGCATTTCGGAATAAAAAAAAGTGAAGAAGTTAAAGTTTTTTGATTCAGAATTCGAAAAAAGGCTGATATTGTCGAAAGTTGCTCAATAAGCACCTAAAACTACAGCAGGTATTGAATTAATTTTTGAATCAAGAAAGCAAAATAATACTTGCAAAAAACATGCATGAAAAACTAGTTTTGTTTTGTTAAAAAAATACAACAAATTGTGATACATTTCTCTAATACACTAAAATAGAAGAATGCGGTTTTGTCACAACCTACTAACGGTTATTTGAATGACAGGAAAAATTGTGAAGGGCAAAGGGTTCAAATTTTTCTCGTTCAAAAACAGTGGAACGATCATCAAATTTCAGTAGTACCTACGTTGTTAGGTAGATATTTTGAATTTTCGCTCATTCGGTCACACTGCATTACATGAACATTTAAAATTGAGTTTTAAATAGGTACTCGATGGAGGGGGGTGGGGATTCAAAGTGAGGCTTCTTGATGAGGGATGCCCCTGCTGTTTTCAATAATTAAAATGATGAAATTGTCCGATTTACAAAATTGTATTTTCTGTGGTTTTTACCCCACAGGTTATGACATTAGACTAGGGGAGGTAGTGAGGTGAAGAGGTAGTGGTGAAGACAGTTCGCCAAACCAACTCACACCACTATTTTCATAAGAATGTAGTTAGGTAATAGCTCTTTCTGTGATCGAATCACAGAAAGAGTCATGCAAGAAACTTGGGGATAATAGTTTAACTGAAATAAAAGTAAAAGGGGTACTACATACAAACAGTCCAGTGAGTGTCCACCGTGGATGTTTTGTTTCCATTCATGAGCCGATATAAAGGGTCTCTTAAACTTTAAATGAAACAAACTCACTGGAGTATTGAGGATTCCATCATTGTCCGCATCATCATCACAAACATCACCTATACCATCATTGTCTGCATCTTCCTGTCCTGAATTAGGTATGTTGAAACAGTTATCCTGTAAACAAATAATTACGGTTGACCCATTATCAAAATTCACTACAAAGGATTGTTAGGTATCATTATCTGGAAGAGATCACCCATGATGTTCAACCTGAGTTTTTTTAAATATATATATAAGCTGTAAGATTAAAATGCATAGCAGCTCAATTTTTACAGTGATGGAAGATAATATAAAATGTCCTTACAATGACATCGAATCAATCACAATTTCACACAATCAAGTTACCAATAAATAAAATAAATAAGACCTGTCATCTTATTTATCTATACATCTATACTGCCCGTGTTTGGGCCACTGGAGTGAGACACATTTTGGCTTCTGATCTTGTTTTGAGACAAGCGAAGCAGGGGTTTAGCCTCCTGGTTCTGGGACAGAAGTGTCAGGACTATGGTAATGATTTCTTGAATATGAAATAGAATTCTTTTATTGAGACCAGAGAACTAGTGAAACTGCCAGATGGGTCACTGACAGATGAATATGATGTTGAAAGAGGTGTGAGACAGGGTTCTATCCTGTCCCCTCTTCTCATAAATCTATATGGCTCCCTGATGTGGAGGTATCAAGGTGAATGGTTCTTGAACAATATACGTAGGTGGCACTGTCTTAATAGCCAAATCCCACAGTGGCTTGTAGAAGCTCGTCGAGCTTGTGCTAAGAGAAAGGAAAAACATTGGTCTCAAAATAAGTTCATTGTTGCAATGTAAATGGTGACATCGCGAGGGTTGGGGATCGCTGCCTGGAGTGAACAATCCATTTTAAATATCTTGGATTCCTGGTTAATCAAAAGTGGAATACTAGAGCAAAAACCTGGCAAAGGGTTGAGCAGCCCAGATCAGCGTTATTTTCAAGGAAGACGCTCTTCTGCCGTAAGCACCTACATATCCGGTATCAGACTGTAAAACGCTGTGTTGTCTCTTGCTCTACTTAGAGACTAAAAGCTGTTTCTATCAACTGTCCTGACTGTATTACGTTGCAGTGCCTCAGATGAATGTTGTGTATCTTGTGTTTGCAGAAAGTGTGGGACAGAGATTTTGCAGGGAGCTGTTCAAAGCCTCCAAGACCTGAAGAAGTTCAAATACGTTAAGACGCAATGTTGAGTACCTCAGTCATATTTAATGAGGAAAGTACCTCAAATCCCGTCCACCTCCTAGTGTCCTGTAGGTTAAAATAGAAGGCAGGCATGCGATTGGCCGTAAGCAGCTCTCCTGGCCAGGATTGAGCTGGAAAGTGACGTGACACATTGGTCACATCACCCTCACAACTAAAGTAAAACTAAACTTACACTTGAAATTCATTATACTCCGGTCAAGTTTCCTCAAACAGGGATGGATGTATGGCATGATTGAATTCACCTGTCACCCCTTTCTTTTAAATTTCCTTGCATTTAAACATTTTCGAAGAAAAAATCGAATCAACCAGTTTTCAAATTAATAATTTTCCGGTCCCTAATAGTTTTCAGATCCCTCCTACTTTCATGTCAGGGAAATGAATTTAGTGGGAACTGCATGGGAAATGAACTGGCTGTTCATGGGAACAGGAACAACATCAAGATCAAGATCCTTGGCTGCTGACCTATTAACAGAACTACAGGCAGTCCACGCTCCCAGTCCATTATACTACTACTTTTGTCCGGTTTTCAAAATGAAAGAAAACTGAAATTCATTCATTTCAAATTTCTAAAACATACAAACATCAAAGAAAAAAATTAGTACTGACAACTGTTTCAATGCTATTTGCCTTATTTTTTATGTTCTTGATAAAATAACTTCTTATGGTAAAATAACTGAATTTCAACAACGTAACAAAAAATCTCTTGTAATTGGTGGTTCAATTTCTTCTTTCTCTAACAGCACAATTTTACCAGTATTTAAAAAAATCAAATCGAACCAAAAATCTGTATCAACCTTATGAAATCACTGATGTAATTTTCGATATGATTTTCTAAGCAAATTTTCAAAGATGTACCATTCTCATCGGTTCTACTGAGGTATGACATATTTATTATTATTTATTTAATAAATGCATTATTCATTTCATGTAGGTATTTGATGTTTTCGTGTATGTATTTCAATTTCTCTCATTTTAATTATAAGGAACATTGATTTAATTAGTTTTTCTCAATAAAAATTAGGGCCTTTTTCCTTATTTTTACTCTTTGCTCTCTTGTTTAAACTGTAGGATGTTAACTCTTATGTTTTTCTCTCCTTCTTTGATTTTTATTTGATTAGAATTAAATCAAATGCGATCACCTCCTGTGTTACCTTAGTCTGCTAATGTCAGTTAGATTGAGGATAATCGTGAAAATAATTGTTTCAGTACTTACCCAACTATTTACCAAAATGGAAAGTGACGATTTTTTCTTGTTCACGAACTATTATTCGTGTCTCTTGAGTTCAGTGTCCACTAGAGGTCTAGGACGAATAAAAACGGAGTTATAATATAACAAAGTCTATTTCCACGAAAACAATGAATACAAAGTTGAATCGATTTCGACGGTTAGGTCATCATCAGTAACAAACATGAACTGAAGGTACATCGCAAAAACACAGCTTATATAGTTACAGAACTTGAATCCTATAGGTCGAGAAAGTGAAAGGTATTATCCAATCAGATTGAAACAGGTAATAGTGGAAGGAGAACCTGTTTCAATCTGATTGGATAATACCTTTCACTTTCTCGACCTATAGGATTCAAGTTCTGTAACTATATAAGCTGTGTTTTTGCGATGTACCTTCAGTTCATGTTTGTTACTGATGACGACCTAACCGTCGAAATCGATTTAACTTTGTATTCATTGTTTTCGTGGAAATAGACTTTGTAATATTATAACTCCGTTTTTATTAAAATGGGTTTCCACAACTTCGTCGCGAGTGATTTAATTCGTGTCTAGGACGAACTTGTGTTTAGGTCTGTTTTTGGGGGGATGGTGATAATGATTTTGTTGTAATAAATACCTTCATAAATGTAACATCCATGTTCATTCACTGATGTCACCACTGTTTCTGTAACGTTGACAGGTAGGTTACGAGAGAGGAGTAACTTACTTTTGTGATTAACTTGCCATGTAAAAAAAATAAAAACTCATTTTCTTTTTTAGCAAATCGTTCGTGATTTAATTTAAATTGGTTTTGCCTGCAGTTTGGGTCCTCGTATTGCTCCGAAGCTCCTAGGGCTCTTACGGGAGAAAAATGGGTGTACAAATAGGGGTTTTCAAGGTTTTAGTGAGCATGAGCTAGTGAGGTATCGTTTTCCATGTTTTTTAGGGGGAGTTCACCGAATATGAAGTTGATTTTGACCAAAGAATGAGGAATTGAGGTTGTAACTAAGGTTCACCTCCCAAAATTCATTCTTTAACGGGTCAAAAACCTAGGAAATTGAATTCAACATAAATTTGTATAATAACAGTAAAAGTAGTATTAACATGGGAATCAAGACAATTAAATGAAACTCACTATCAATGATCCTTTGATCATTGATTAAGAAAAGAAATAAATCAGCAGCCCAATTCGTGGTTTGGGGGCCCAATTTGGTGGAAACCATCAAAAATAGCTACTTCAGTTATTGCACACGAATGAAACAATAAATAAAAAGCCAAAATTTCCAACATAATAATAAACCAATGTGATTTTGAAGCGTTTTTGCAAGGTGAATTAGATAACAAAAAGTATTCTTATGTGCTACCATGTGTCCAGGAAAAAACTGTTTTTGTAAAATTGAACTCAAATGTGGATACTGGCAAATCATACTTATTAAAGGAGTAACAAGGAAACGATAGCTTTCGGGATGTAGGTACTGAGAAGGTCTCAGGCAATACAAGGTGATGCCTGTCAGACTTACAAAAGCACCTGCCCCGTTCCAGAAATTGATGGAAGCTGTGATTCCTCTACTTACTCTAAACTTCTCGATGACACTGCAATACATGGTCTGGGATTTCGAGACAGTAGTGTAGAAGTTAAGAAGATTTTGGACAAAGCTATCCAACAAATTGACTTAGAAAAAGTGCGAAATGCTTAAATCTCAAACAGCCTTCTTAGAACTTGTCATTTATACAGTAAGGGCCTGAACAGTGATTAAAAAAAAAACTTGCTGTTAGAGATAGCATACACCAAAACAAAAAAATTTGTTAGCACTTTCCTTGGATTTTTCTCCAACTGGCTTACGAGATGTATGCGTATATTATAACCAAACCACTGGCCAAACATAGGTACGTTAATCTGCATCGTCCAATCTTCAGGCATCAGACAGTGCAGTATTGTAATTATATAGCTATATGGTTAGAACAAAATAGTTACTGTAATTCCATTTTAAAAAAACGCGAGGAGTGTGGCACCAAACAACTTTTTTTAAAAAACCAGTCAGCAAAATGGTGGCTAAAAACTATGGGATATAGTTGCAAATCACAGATAAAGTATGTATTACGTGGATTTTTCAACAATACTTTTCCATTTCCCGTACAAAGGGTAAAGAAAGTAAATACTCATTCTCCAAAAACGGCTACATTTTGATTAAATTCATAAGTGGCTGCGTTCACGGAAATGGGGGTTTTGTCAAAAAATTCCTCGAAAAAAATATTCACAACTCTCGGAAAAATGGTAGTTTGAAGTTAAAAATAAGAGATATTTTTTAAACGAGGGTGATTGAAAGTAAAATTGTGGAAAGATCTGTTAGGTATATTGACATCTGATGGGCTATTGGCCCCAAGGACCTGGAGCAACAAAGCCTCGGCAGGGAAGGTTCTCAATGCTGCCAACAACCAAACATCAGAAATGGCTAATCTTCTTGGCAACCTTTGCTGTGACTTTTTGTGAACCTCCCCTAGGTTTGATCTTGAGGACATGTTTTTTAAATTTATTTATGTGTGTGGTTCCATCCATTGAGGTTCTGTACATCGTTTGAAGTGATGCAATAGCACTCTTGAGTTGAACTACTCGACAATTTACCTAATAAGTCATTTCACACTCATTTTCTGCTTATACTTCCCGAGATTAAGCACCTCTTAGTGTGGTAAATAAGTGATGATTTCCTTTAAAGAACAGAATTTGGCAAAAAAGGCAATCTGTAACCCACAAAAATTGAACATTTCATTAAAAATGTTAGTTTTTGAAGGAAAATGCCTCAAATTTGCTATAAACGATGATCTTTAGCCCACTGGTTTATTATTTTCAAAGGTTATTCACCTACTTATGGATCTTGAAAGCTTTCTTCATTGTGTGAATAGAATCAGGATTTCGAACTGCGAGTTGTTACAGTGTTAGTAGAGTCTGCAATCTAGTACACAGGTTACTGACACACACACACACACACACACACACACACACACACATACATACCTGTCTGAAACATATAGATATGGCATCAGCTTGTGTGAATACCCATAAAATTCAGGTTCTCCTTTGTGGGTGATTCCAATACTTTCCTACTACGCTTTGGGTTGGGAAGGTAAGTAAAAAGTTCCAGTCGAATTTGACTGGTGGACTTTTCTTTTAAAGAAAAAATAGATTTGCCGTCTTGAGAAAATTCTAAAGGTACAGTTTCTGTTGAACTAATATGAACTTTCAAAGATTTTAGCCATTTATAACGAGTTCGAGCTATTGTTGACAGCAAAAACTCGAATTTAACCCACTTTTTCCTTGCAGGGGAAAAATGTGCCTTGACTCAATTAGGGAAGTTAACAATTTTCTGTCACAGCCATTACTACAGATTTGTTGAGTTTGATCTCCTTGTTTTGAGGAAAAATATATTTGACAACTGAAATATTATTTCTATATTTCGAATCACCATTCGAATTACCTTGTGAGTTTTTACCAACTTTGCGGTTCTCAGCCAGTTTTACAGGTTTTAATAGATTTGGGACCCCTAAACAACTCAAATTTCTTTCTAGTCAAGGCTACCAAATTGGTGTAACATCTGAAACCATCAAACCAAAAATTTAAAAAATTATTTTATTAATGAACAAATCATTGATTTTTTCATTATTTAAATTTCACAGTTTTGGATACAGTGGACTCCCCTCAAGGTAAACTAATGTACCAGACTCGATAAATCACACGATGTTTTTAGTTCAGAAAATGGGAGATTTCGTACCTAATGAATCAATGTTAAACAAACAAAATGCTCAATAATCGTTTGTGGTAACCAACTCTGTAAGAGAGGAGTAAAATCTTAAGGGAAATTATTAATGGACAACCGAAATTGCTGAATCAAGCAATAGAACTATATTTTCACATCTACTAGTATTTACATAAATTTGCTTGTACCTCTTTTAATACAATACAGTTTTAAATCTTGGGATAATCTGTTCACATAATGAATGTTTGTACGCACAAAATGTATTATGAAGTTTTGAAACCACGGCTTTCCAACATCATTGTTAGGTACTGACTGGGAACTCCAGGAAAATATCAGTACTCCTATTTTGTTTGAAAAACGATCAATCAAATCGCTTACACAGAACGAACATTCCTACCTATGGAATGTTAACACGGGTTACTACGTATTCCATAGGGCTTTGTTTCTGACCATATCATATAATTAAGTATAAGTAGAGAGAAATGCCTAGTCTAAGATATTAAATAGTGCACAAAAATAATTACGATAATTGAAGGAGTAAAGCATCATAAAAATACAATAATATGTTACATTTAAATATACAAATTACATAAAAAATCTCATCATTAAGTACATCAATAAATTAAAACTGTCAAATTATTTTCTATTACACTTGACCAAACAAATCAGTGCTACAGCATACAAAAATTCAGTACTAGACACTCAATGAATAAAACATTAACTTCAAGGTTTATAGTAACATTTTTTAAGCCTACAGTTTGAGGAGTACATACTTATGAAAACAGCCATACTAAATCATCATTTACTAGCATACACACGCACGGAAGGGGGCAACTAAATAATATGGACAGAGATGAAACTTATTTATTGATCCAAGAAAAAGTTAAAATAAATTAAGAATCTAAAACTTTGTTCATTGGTACCTACCTATAACTTTTTCATCGACAATAATTTTCTGGTCATGATAGTTCTATGCAGGCATTCAAAATAAACAGATGATATAGGTACTAATGTAATAATTTCTACTTTTGAAGTATCAAGGATAGTGAAGTTTTCCCCTCACTGGGACCCCAACTACTGTCTTCAGCATCAATTTCAGTACTCAGTTGCAATATTGTTACTGAGTAAAGCATTACCTACATTGTGACTTAACACATAGATTACGAAGAGAATTCTCAAAACTTTTATGTTCCCTCCAAATAAGTACATGAAGAAGAAAACGATTCAATACTTACTACAGTGGGTAAAATTTTGAGCCAGGAATGTGAGGAACAATAGGATGCTTGTCTTCCAGAGTGTATATAAATAACGAGAAGCTAGGTAATGAAGAATTTGTGATTGGTACTCAAGTGCCAGGCATTGTGACAGTTGAAATTCGCCCACAACGTGTATCTCGTTCTGGAGCCCCAGCATAATCTGAGACTTGTTTTTTAATAGCTTAAACTGCAAACAGACCCACACAAAATAGCACTTCACACATTCAAAATTTTAGTTGGATATTTTTTCCCAAGTTGCACCAACGTCAGAACCACGCGATTTCTACAAGATGAACTGCGTATCAATTAACGAACACATTTTGCAGATAGTTGCCAGTCTGCACGATTTGGAGCATTGGTGACGTTCCTTGTCCACCTCCCACCTCCAACATGTCGATGTTTTATGTTTTTGTGTAGCTGTTTAAAGTCAATGGCACTATACAAAAACAAGCCCATGTGAATCCAAGATATCCAGAACAAGATTCGCGGAATGATTACCTACCTCAATTCCTCACCAGATGTTGGGTGACGTGGCACGAAACTTCAGAGAGCGCCTAGATAGCCAGATCTAGGCTCTTCTAGAATGGATCTTATGGATCTTATCTTCAAAAATCAAAACAGCACAACACAAAGAACTGCGGTATCCAGAAAATTTTGATGTATAACTTTCGTAATACATACTTATCGATGGCAGTTTGGAAATCCAACTAAAGCCACTTGTTGGCAGAACCTGAACATATTAAACCATTGTATTTCAAAATACTGGATTGCGAGGAAATATGTGAATGCCATGACTGTATATCTCATCTCATCACAAGTATACAGTGTAAATGAAGTTTCCATGGCATATAGTTTACATGAATAAAGTAGAAGGAACAGAAGCAATAAGAGAGCCACTCACAACAGTGACACGGTCGCTGATACACTCAAAGAAAGGCAAACAATCACCATCAAACACTGACAATCTCAATTTTTCATTGTTTAGATTGATTTGTCTTCTGCAACAACAAAAATTACTGAGAGCGAATTCCCATGACCTGGGGGATAAGTGGAATTTACCTCAGGAAGGTATAATGAACAAATGCCCCAACTTTACTATGATACTGTGCGTTCAACAGAGTGCAAGTAGGTATTACTGTAGCAACAGCAGGTCTAATACTGTTCCTCAAATACCAACTGACTTCATTTTTACCCACATCAACCAATCTACCAGGAATGAGTCACATTAAACCTATAAGTCATTCCTTAGCACTTGATACAGGGAGGACCCTTCCCCCTATTAATAATATAGAAAAAAATTTAGAAGTAAACCATCATCGTTCATATTTTTTCTTGCACAAAAATGAAAAATATTTTATAAAAATCAAATATTTTGATTATATATCAAATTCATTTATCTAAGCAAAATAATAATTCTAATGATCGACAATAATTTGCGGGGACTAAAATAAGCTCGTTAGTTCTAAATGCGATACAAGTTCACCACACGATTCAGCATTAAAAACCACGCGCAATATGTAGTGGTTGAGGTGAAACTTATTGAACCAATTTGTGTTCATAATATACGTATGCTGTGTGCACATGGAAAAAATTGAGTGGTACGTCATTTCTCTATAGATTTTGCGTAAAATCCAATCTGCAATAAAAAATAGGGGTTCCCATTTGCCCAAGAATTTTGTATGCATTGCAAAAAAATATATTTTTTGAATTCTACGAAAAAAAGGTTCAGTCCACTTTTTTTCATCTTACCGAAGATAAAAAATATAAAGTGGGATTCATGTTGCTTAGGGTCCACCTTGTATATTATTGGATCACCGCGATATACAATCATGTGATTCATAACCAAAAAAATAAAATGAAAAATACATATTAGTGATGAGGGAATCAAGCGAGTTGCCTATTCAAAACTATTGTGATGAGTGAACCTTACAAAAACGTTACATACACAAAATCATCAATTACTGATACAAATCACGCCAAGTTTTACTAATCAGAAGAGAAAAATCCTCGCTTACAAAAAAATATTGAAATATACTGAGTATTGTGACTTGGATACTTTTTGATGATTAATAGCATCAAGAAAGATAATAGAAAAGGGGTTGAGTCAGGTATAACATACATACTGACAGAACAGTGTAGAACTGAACATGATCTAAGAGTGAACTTGATCAAACCATCAATAGAATAAATTTTCTCGTGATAAACGACGGTGTACAAGTACTCACAGAACATCGTTATAGTCTACTGATTACATTACGTTATGGACTCAAC
Organism: Leptopterna dolabrata; assembly: GCA_954871275.1. NCBI lineage: Eukaryota > Metazoa > Arthropoda > Insecta > Hemiptera > Miridae > Leptopterna > Leptopterna dolabrata. The sequence goes on along the minus strand of OX940974.1, from coordinate 54,124,654 downwards.
AGTTACTATGAGTGATTGAGTAGGTACAAACATTATTGAAACTTAATAAAAAGGTATTTCTTTATTACAATAAATGTTTGCTGACTGAATATTCTGATCCAGCAACAGTGAAATCTCCATGTGGCAGGCACTATCAAAACAGCAAAATTTTTCAATAGCTGGACTCATAAGGGCCAACAAGAAAATGATCACATGAAGTTGGAAGTGCTCTGCGTGGCCATTACTGAGGGATCCAACAATAAAAAGTTATGCAAACGCTAAACATGAGTTGATTGGAGAAGTGGTAATACTGCACACATACAATGCATAGTATATATATATATATATATATATATATATATATATATATATACATATTGTAGTGTGTGCATGGCTGCATCACATACACACCAGCTTGCCAGAGGCAGACAACAGGAACACTATCTAGTGTTGAACAAGTTCTCTGAGGTTTTCATGAATTACTATTCACCTAAGGGCTATGGGTAGGCTGCATAAACTGGAAGAAGCGAAAACCTGGCTTCATTGAAGAAAAATCACTCTCAATCACTCACCTTCCAATTTTAATAGAATAAATTTAAGTTGATTTAAGTACATTTTTCATGTTTTCTTCCCCATTATTGAAGAAAATTAAAAATGTCAGCTAGGTTTAGCAGTGGACCTGACTCTCTTGATGCTCCAATCTTATATGGTACTGACCTTACCCCTAGTTTAGGTTGGAGTGGACGAGTTCCACTGAAGGCCATCATCAAACAAGAAATCAAGAATTATGATTTACTCTTAATACAAGAAATTCCAACCAAAATGGAAATTGTTTTTCCTGTAACGTATAACTTCGAGAAGGCGTTGGTTTTTTGCCCAAGACGCCAGTATGTTTACCTATGCATGGTATGAGATCAGAAAGGATTATGTAAGTCTCATCAACTACTTATGATGTTATCGACTGAACTACTGCTCCCATTACGTTTCATACGATCTCTTGTCAGAGGTGAAAGGAAATATTTAAACGCCAGCTGCAAAAATACATGCAAGCTTGTGTTGAAGGCTTGTACAGGCGCCCGCCCAAGACACTCAAGTAGATTGCGAACTTTCGTCTCTTACGAGAGACGAAGATGAAGCGTTACATATAAGGATGAAGGGACGAAGAGATGGCATTGGATTTTGACGTTCAAGGTCAATATTGGGGTTTGTTTTTCTCAACTGCTGCGGTCACCTCCAAGACTGCGACCACCAGAGGCCAGCAGGAGAACCTGCTCAATCATTCACCAAAGCAATTTGGTAAAAATTCGACCCCCCCCCCCCCCCCACACAGTGTCAAAACCTAGAATCTCACAAGGGTTTAGGACGCATACCAATCCCATAAAGAAACCTCACCAATTACCAGGAATTTCCATGTTTTACCACTGACATTTACAGCAAGTACCTAATAAAATTCCATCCCAAATCTCCTAAAAAACTGGCAAATGAATAAAATAATGATCGATACAGGATTGATTCATCTAGATCAACGGAGTAACGTACACAGCATAATCAAACTTCAAGTGATGAACAGTGAGCAGCCCACATAAAACAGCAGGGATGGCAACTGTTTAAATTCAACAGCGAATTCTATACATTTAAAAAAATATTTTGGTGTTATCAAATATCAAGTAAGAAAAGGGGAAGGGGGAAGACCACCATTCGTTTTAGCCAGTCCATGTTTCATAGCAAATGAGCGCAACAAGCGGGTCTGTCAGAACTGCTCCAAATCCTAAACTGAACACGACCCAAACATCGTATAACATTCTTTTTGTGCCATTTGTCCATGACTCCAACGATTAAGAAGATATGGTTCATAGTTAGAAGATTCCTAATGTTGAGGTACTTTGAAATAATAAAAAACTATACAGAGTATCAATGTCAACAGTTACAAAACTTTGCTCTCATGACACATTTTTTCCCCAACAACTGCAATCAAAATGCTTCCAAAACCACGAGACTTGAACCCTAATAATTACAGAATCAGTGACTGGACAATTTGATTAGCAAATGATGAGTGTGGGAGGAAACAAACGTCAACAGACGTATATCCAAACTACTCTGGCTCACTTTGGATTCAACACAGTACAAGAATTACGTACAAGACAGAATGTTAAGAACAAGAAATACCTCCACCAAAAATATCAAGCAGGAAAAACATGGAAAAATTTGAGGTTGAAAACTAGCACCTACCTATCACTCGAGAATCAAATAGAAAACCTCATTAAAAATGTCATATTATGATGTGCAAAAGATGTCATTAGATAGCATACAAAAAAGTGATACTTATAATAATTTATATAAATATATATATGTATATACGATAATGAAGAGCTTAGAACCGAAAGTTGTATGTAATAGTGAAGACTGTAGGCGTACCACAACGTTGAATAATCAGTATGGTTGATGAAGCCCACTTTGTACTCATAAAATAAACGAAAATTGCTGAACGCATATGGAACATTTACATAACACGACATACTTGAATAGTGAGAGCAACGGGCCCAGTTGGGGGAGCTCAATCTTGGAACTACATAGCAAGTGATTAACAATAATTCATGGCTCAATGAATAAAATGCATACCAATATTGCGTGAATTAAGTTGAATAGGTACGTACCTAGGTAGTTATTTGCTCTCCGGGTATAATTATCGTAGCCTGACTAAATTAGGTATAAATTTATACTTATTGCATGAAATAATCGGGATGATCAGAATCCTTTTCGAACCTCTTTGCTTCTTCCTGCATACTTTCTTTGATCTTCATGATTGCAGCAGATTCAGTTTGATCATTTTCAGGTGGACCTCCAAATCCAGTAAGGTTGTAGTCCCCCATACCTGATCCGCTGTCTTCTCTGGGTGTTCCGGGTCCTCCAGCAGGCGAGTTTTTCATTCCATCAAGACCATCGCCACTCATAACAGGACCCATAGTGTTGGGTCCCATGGGGCCCATCGGGCCACCCTCACCACCACCACCCATAGAGAAGTCCCCAGGCATGTTGCCTCCCGGAACAGGCTTCATCATTGTGTACATGTTTTCGCCACCAGAATTGGAGGAGTCTTGTGGACTTTGCATGATCGGAGTACCAGGGCCTGGCGGCCCCGAGGAACCCGGTGGTCCACCGTAGTTTCCAGGTGACGATGATGAATAGTTCATTGGCGTAGACGTGTTCGGCTGCCACTGAGGCCGCGCTCCGGCCATAGACATGGGATGCATACCTGGTCCGCCCGGACCGGGTCCAGGGCCCATACTTGAATTAGGAGGTGGCCCCCTCAATCCTGGCCCATACGATCCTGGACCCATAGGCCCCATACCAGGCCCTCTGGGAGGATTCATTCGCGGATTCATGGTGCTCATACCCGGCGGTCCTTGTCTACTCGGATCCATGCTGTTAGGCATCATAGGTTGCCCTGGAGGACCGTTGTATTCGTTCCCTAACTGAGGCATCCGAACTCCAGGTCTTGGACCAGCAGGATACCGGGGTCCCATAAATGGTTGAGTTGCCATCATTTCACTATGCGGCGGGGGTGGCTGAGGGTGAGGAGATGGTTGTGACGATGGGTGAGTGGGCGGAGACGGTCTCATCGTGGAGTTGGGGAAAAAGCCAGGAGGCATCGGACCACCCGGAAGGCCGTCACTCGGTGGCATCTGACCGAGGGGGATCGGTGCCGGCCCTGTATTATGAGCAATACCATTTACACCGTAACCCGAGTTCACAAACCCGTAGTCGTGGAACGCCTTAGCTTCACTAGAATGTTCGCAAGTGTCCCTCCTCTCGGGTGCAGCGCAGTACAAGTCCCAGAAAACGCACCACCACGAATGTAAAAACCCCGGAGGTTCGCCTAACGTGATGTTCTTCTCCCATCTTATCTCGGATAAGAATGTTTGGGCAGCCTTTTGAGCACCAACATGCAATAAATATTCATATACATACAGCGCAAGTTTCTCTCGAGCCTGTGCGTTCGATGGAACTGAAGAGCCTTTTCCTTTAGCGTACATAATAACAATATTCACTAACTAGAGATTACGCGGATGAGAAAACTCGCACTTCAAATCGTCGTTTCACATTTGCACAACTATAAGAAAACCCGAATAGCAATGGAAGTAAACCACAGTATAAAGATTCTATCGCAACATAACAGAATTACAATAGATGGGTAAGTAAAACACATACACAACTAAACTAACAAGTCAATGCGGACAAACAGGTAGGGTTTCAGTGTTGCCAGTAGCCCGTCATGGGAGAAACAATTCGAGAATAAATAAAACGAGTCCATCTGTTCAGTTAGCATGGAACTGATTAAGAAGTATCCACGTATCCTTGGACACTATACTATTTGAATGATAAACCGTGGATACTATACGATGGATGGTCAACTAACTACTTTGAGTACAAATATAAGGTGGAGGTGTATTACATGTTGGTTCAAGCGTTCATTGATACGTGCCGCTACAGACGCCTTCTTGTGATTTGGAGCCCCAGGCCCCTGTTACTACATTTTTGCATATATATTTAGTTTTTGTGTGCCCGAGATGAGACTGCGTTGTTCTGTGCACAATAAAATGAATTGAAACTGATGGAAGCCAATCCTGCAAATTTGCCCTAAATCTACTTCGTTTTAGTTATCAGTTATCACCTCCGATTCCCACTGTCATCCTGAATCTACGGATTTTTTTTAGTGCCACCTTTGTTCGCGCCATCTCTATGGGGGTTCGAAATCACCATGTGGCGGACTGCAAGAAAGTATGGCTGACATTTCAACACTGGATGTGGACCACTCCCTACATGTCACTCCATCTGATTTATACTCAAATGCCAACAGACTTAAGCCAGTGGATTAAAACATTACTACCTACATATTTTTATTTAATATCTACATGTTGTTGATGAGAATAATACTAGTTTGTTGTACAGGCTAGTATCATGTACTAAACAAAATAAAATGAATTAGGTAGAAGTTTGAAAATAGGTAGGTAGGTACCTATGTTGTGGACACAGGTACAAGTATGTTATAGCCCCGCCAATATCGATTGTATCGATTATCTCAAATACATCGATCCTTGTGGTATCGATGACGTGTATCAGACAAGACGGTGGGTGTGGTGTACAAGAAGTTTAGTTCCCATTCCGCCGCTCGCATTGTCGAGCGATCTGGATGCTCGCTAGCGCTCGCATCTCAAAAAAGATAAACAATCCCAGAAACTATCCCGTGAATGAGCAGGTTGTTTGGGACTCCTGAATAGATGGTACAAGTATGTTATAGTCACTCTTATTTTTTGGTGTCCTTACAATGGTCTTCCCGTATTCATTTTGAAAGTTGATATCGGCACCCGGGATGTAGGCATCGGGACGCAATATTGAGCCGTCATCGATACCACAAGGATCGATGTTTTTGAGATAATCGATACAATCGATATTGGCGGGGCTATAACATACTTGTACCTGGACACACAACACTGTGGCTATTAAGGAGATGAAGTTCCCGAAGACGACGTCACTCAGCTGAGAAGGGACGTGGAAGGAACAGAAGTGGAGGAGGCAGGCACCTGGTGAGGGGCATCTATCACTGTGTGAACGTAGAATATAACACTAAACTGAGACCTATTTCATAGCGAATAGTACAGCTAGCGATTCATAGTGAATGGTACACCTAGACAAACTGCGATTTGCCACTTTATTTTGTACTTGGACTTTTGGTCATGGACAACGGGAACTTTTGAGGGTGGGTTCGGGTTGGTACCTAGATGGCTTCAAATGTGAATATTAATGAATAAATGACATAGGCCCTATACGGCCTCATTTTGTTTCTGACCTAAGCTCCCTCAAGAAATGTAAATCAAGTCTACTCAACTATGGCCTTAGTAGGTAACTAACGTAATGTACCTAATAACGTAAAAATAATACCTATCATTAAAAGGTTTGCCCTATAGGCCAAAACCCCCTTGATAACCAAAATCAGTTCTCGACCCCATAAAGGTGTGTTAACCTCGAGTATTTATGACACCTAACCATAAATTGTTTCACCAAGGTACTTGGGCTATAGGTAACAGGTATTGAAGATTACTAATACCTAGTCACCTAGAACTAAAACTAGGAGAGAAATAATAATTACTAAATTGAAAACAAGATCTACCTGGGTATATCTAAATTAATCTTGCCACTGTATCAAAATGACTACTATGCAACAATCGTCTTTACTGTGTTAAGTTCAGGTTTCAATCAATGTTCTCGTAAGTTGTGATTCACTATCTTCATACCTGTTCATAAATGACATGCCCCTATTAACAAACACCTTAGGTTATTTCTGCTAGAATTAAAATATTTCTGCTGGAATTATTTTAATTTCTGCTAGAACTAAAATGGTAATTAGAATTAAAATTACCATACCTTCCGGATATCCGTCATCACAAGCTGGTTATGTATTGGATGCGAGCGCTTTCAATGTAAAGACATCATCATCAGGCCGTCAAGTATTCTCTCACGGGCATGAGGACGGATTCCTCTGGAAGGTATGGTAACATGTAGGGAGTTCCGTTTTAATCCACTAATGAGCAATTTTCGTGGGTTAAAAATTCTTCAAACCATTATTGAATCAAATTTGGCTCTATAACGGAAATTAACTCTTATTGGCCACATAAGGTGATTATGTCGGAAAGTAGCATGCTAGTAGTATTAGTTGTTTACTTTTAACCGCCCTCATTTAAAAAAATACTCCTTACTTTTGAAAATGGGCTTCAAAATATCGTTTTCCCAAGAGTTCTGAATATTTTTTCCCAAAAAATGAATTTGGCGAGAATTCCTCATTTTTGGGTATACTTACTTGGAGTAAAACATCTCAATAGGCACCTACTTCATTATTATTTGATTCATAAATATTGTGAACACGGATATTTCAAAATGAAAAGAACTTTCGAATTGTTGAGAACCGAAAATTATTTGAAGGGTATTAAAATGGCCACGGCTTGGAGAAATTAAACTAAGTTCAAGTTTCGACATGGTACTCCTATTGAAAATACATTGCAATCGGTCCACTGTTCAAGCTTTGTTAGAGAGATTTTGAAAGCCACTTATGAGCCCCATAGGGTCTCATGGATACTATACAATGTGAATCGACAGGCCAGGAGGAAACGGGCTAGGACAAACTGGCAAACTTCAGAGGCGATTTTTTCTTCTACAACCTCCACACCTTGTCGATTTCGATCGCTATTTTATATTATTTTATTATAGCATGCCATTTACATGGGTGCTGTTAGTGCTTTTGTGAGTAAAACCATAAAAAATTGTCACGATATTTTAAGGGATTTCCTCAATTTTCCAAGAGTGGTTTTAGGGGGTGAGGGAGGTATTACATACAGTATCGTTTTTCTCTGCACACTGAGTAACTAGGTACCTATATGAATTTTTAAAAATTGGTTGGATTGACCTTTCCTCAAAAAACCACAAAAATTGCGGTTAACGAATTTTGAGGAATCCGGAGCTTCCCTGAGTACAATGATGGGGTGGGGGGGGGGGGGGGAGGAAAATAAATATAGTAAATTTCCTACTTAGTACCTACTCAGCACTACCTACTTACCTACTCAGTAGTCATACTCACAGTATCCCCCCTCCCACCACAGCACCAAACAACCCTGTTATAAAAATTTATCAGCCAAAAAATCTCCTCAGCCACAAAACGGATTGATCAATGCAAAAAGGTGTGATACCCCTCCCCCAAAAACACTGTTATGAAAATTTACCCACCAACAAAACCTCCTCAACAGCAAAAAGGATTGATATCCATTGAGTGAAGTAGCAAGTTGGATGTGCATATAGAAACCTGTTCCTTCCCCCTCTGTCAGATATCAGTATAGAGACCTGTTCCTTCCCCCTCGGTTGGATATGAGTACAGGAACCTGTGCCCCCCCCCCCCCCCCCCAACATAGAAACTTCTTTCAACGCTTTGGCTGGTGGCGAAAAGCTACCCGCCAAACAGCTTTGAAAGAAATTTCAAGGTTTGGGGGGAAGGAACAGGTTCCTATACTCATATCCGAAAGAGCGGGAAGGAACAGGTTTCTATAGGCCTTGTGCACAACAGAGGAGCTCCCTACCAAAACTGAACATGTCCACTTTTGACCATATTGCTTTTTGTGACGGATTCTGGTTCATTCTCCAGAACTACATATCATTCCAAGCTCCTTTTTTACCAAATGTGATTATCTCCTACCTAAAAACTCAGTCAAAATATGGGTTATTCAGCAAAACTTAACATGTCCACCAATAGGAAATCTCACTTTTTCCACATACATTTTCAGCAAAAATGAACATGTCCCACACACTTGGGGATCCATTCAATGATTTTTTTTTCAGAACTTAACATGTCCATTCGTTTGTTGTTGTGACTGTTTCTAGAATTTAGTTCTCCAGTTCACCAACAGGTAGCATTGCGATCTCTATAAAGACGTCTTTCCATACTTTCTAGTGCCCCAAATTTCCGCTTAGGATCGCTCGTTGTCACGCTGGAGCCCCACGGTTCAGCCTAATAGCGGGAGGAGAAGCTCCGCTAGGTGGCTTCACCTCACGTTCTTGTGTGCCCGCTTATCTTCTTCTCACCTCTGTGATTTCTGAAACGTTCTCCATCCATGTCTACTGCACAACCAACCACCACCAACTTGTTTGTTGTTGATATAGCATCCATGCATCATCCTTCATAGACCCTTAGCCGACAGGGCCTTTCGCAGTCGAAAAAAGCTTGAAAAAAATATCGGTTTTTGCAGGTGCTGAGGAATATGAGGCTATTTACAAATATTTTGGTGATGTAAAAAAGAGGGGGAGGACTGGAAAATGTATGAGGTTTTAGGAAGAATTAAAAAAAAATTAAATTTTAAAAAAGTTAAAAAAGTGGGGGAGGACTAGAAAAGTTGAGGTTTTATAAACAATTTTTCTGCAGTTTTAATAAAAAATGAATTTGTTTCGTATTTTATTGATCCTAACAGCTGTTTTTGTATACCAGATCTCAAGTGCTTGACACAGCTTTTTTTTCAAAAACGAACATGTCCATCGTTTTATAGCAAATCTGAACATGTCCAACAAACAAATGCTAATTATGAGGCAAATACTAATGACTAAAAATTCAATCGAAATGCAAAAATTACTACTGAACGTTAATTGCTACAAACCACTTTTACCCAAGGAAACAGAACATCCTGTAACCCTACAGCAGTTTTTTTCAGTTCCTGAACATTTTGTGAAAATGGACATGTTCAGTTTTGATAGAGAGCTCCTCAACAGTCGTTGCGGTCCGAGTGGCAGCTGGGAGCAAACTCCTGTTCCATCGGGTCCCTGGGGGCTCCCCCGTTTCAATTACAATCAACTTTTCTGCTCTCAATCTTCCAAGGTCATCATTAATTTATATTCGACCATCGATGTAACACCCAAGAAACATCTTCCACCATACAAGACCATGTCTGACACAGCAGAGTATGGGCATCAATACATAAATATAGTTAGAAGCAATAAAAAGGAAGTACGTTTACGTTTGAATTTCTTGTCTTCCCATTCTTTAGATTTGTTTTTCAACTCTGGTGTGGGTTATGGTTGCAATCTGCCGTTTTTTAAAAACATTCCACACACTGTAATAAAATTTACTTTCTGAATTGCTAATTCCCTACAATACCTACTTCTTAGGCAACTACCTACATACCTCGTAAGTGAAAAGGTGAAATGTTGTATCATTGTTACAGCAACAGATCAGATAAAAAAACCTCATCTATCCTTCCATAAAATACCAAACAAACCCAACCCTTTGAGAAGGAGTGAAGGGAAAAATGGATAATCGCATTTAATAGAAAAAAGGAAGTCTCACTCATAGTAAAATATAAATCAATGAAACACTGTCTTTTTTGTTGTGACTTGAAATGATCGTGCTCAGCATACCTACTTACATAAGGTACATTAAGATATTGCATGATTCATTGATGTACCTACTAATTATGTGCCTACGTTCGTTCTTTAGTCCTCATGGAAGTTTGTGGCGACCTACCACACAAAAAACAACAATGTAGGAGAGTGCGATTTCTCAGGATGGAATATACATTAAAATATAATTAAAGGCATAGTTAAAAGCGTTTGTCAGACCCATGGGTACGGCTGAAAATCTGATAATGGGCACTAGGAATCAATCCGCCCCTGTTGTGGAGGACAGAAAATTATAGCATCAGTTCATTGGTAGGTACTCATGTTCTTGGGGAACATGAATTGATGAACGTAAGTACGGTTTTATGGTAGGTAAATCGGATACCCAATAACAACTTTTATAGATAGTCTGTACCTATTCAAAATCGATTAGAACGGATGGAGTTTTGGATAATTTTACAGTGCAGCTACATCAGCCTCTAGAAAATTAATCCAAGAATGGAACAGGTAAATTAATTCGAATTGGTAAACAAATTAAAGTAAGTAAGTAGCAATAAATTACAGTACTCACAGCAATCTTCAAGGGAACAGGGGCTTCATTGACTGACTTTTGCCTGAGTACCTACACACTTCCTACCTACACTTCAAATAATTTTCGTCCATTTAAACCTTGGCTTGTGCACAAGCCAAAACAGGCAATCGGCAAAATGATTTTCGACATCAGTCATATCAATTGATAATTATGTTTGACGTCAAATAGTGATTAATTGCTTATGATGTTTGACATCACTATTACACACACAGCTTGTCAACAAAATCTACTTAGTCTTCTTCTGTCAACCTTACTGTAATATTCTCAAATGAAAATTCAATTAATAAAAAGCTAATATTTAAATCTGGTCACTCAATAAATTGCAGCCATTTAAATGAATCAAAAGTACTATCCCTACACCCTGGATGTTTTGCCTTGTGGGTTCCACATTCCAATATAACTAATATATTTCTTTCACTGATTCACTGATATCAATACATTATCTTTTCAATTTATTTGTGCCTACTTAAACCTTCTATTATTTTCACTTTTTAAATGTCCAAATGTGTTCCTTTTAATATATTACTTAGTTCGTAAATGTTCTATGGATTTTTTAAATTTTGCAGTAGGTATGTACCAACTTATTTCATGTACTTATTGTAAATTTGTTGTGGAAATTAAATCTCTCTCTCTCTCTCTCTCTCTCGTCAACTCCTAGCACTATGGTGGAAACTCGCACTACAGCCAGCAGCGGGAAGTAATTTGAATTCAAATTATATCAGGATACAACACTTAATTCAGATCCTAACGTGAGGAAGTGCAAAATTATGTCTGGTGAGTCAGATGGATACACTAGACAGAATTCGCGAAAAAGGGTTGGTGAGAGGAGGAAGGACGTGGCATTAAGTATAGGTTAATCTACTGTAATCCTAGCGGATCTACGGAGCAAGTGTCGCCACCGGCCTCCGACAGAGCGCTCTGACCCAGTCCTATGCAGGAGGCTTGTGGGTCGTATCAACGTGACGTCATGATAGGACAGCAAGAAGTTAGTAACAGCTGAAATTGGGACATATGCCATCAACTTACCACACCAGCTTTGTTGCTCAGCCTTGGTTGAATGAGTTTCTATTAGGAAAGAAATGAATTACGCTCAAATCTTTCTGTTTTGTGAAGTGCAAACACGATGCTCATAATGCGCAATCTTCAGTGGAGCGAATGACAACAGGAAGGGAGCTGTTTGGCCTGCTGTCGATCATAAATCATTTGAGTGATAACATGAAAACCTTCAGAAAAAATCCAACAAAGCAGAGGACTTAGGACCTTCGAACATTGAAAACGATAAACAAGTCGGCAGAGTAGATACCCCTAGTCAAAAAATAAATACCTACTTACATGAAAAAAGGAATTGGGATGAGAGATGAGATATGGGCTAGCAGGGATTCCTCTCTGAGGAGACTATTTTCCAACGGAGGATTCTTTAAATGATACTGCAGATTCAGTTATTTCCTAGGCATTCTAAATGCTACTATTTGCCTAGGAGTTCTAACAAAAAAAATGAGATCAAAGGATTTCTCCGATCTTACGAGTAGGCATTGGAGTTTCTACTAACCTTTCCAAAGGCCAAAAATTGATTTGGCGATACCTACGCTCTTTGTGGTGACCTTCTTTATAAGCCTTGATGTCAAAAAAATCATGCGTTTTAAGAGCTTTCTAGTTGCTTCAGTGTGAAGAAATTGCACCTGAGCACTGGATAATTCACTACATAACTCTTCTGTACATCTTTTACATTGGTTCCGGGCTCGAGCACGTATTTCACGAATACCTCCCTTTCACAAATACGAATTTTCGCTTCATAGTATAGTAGGTCAGTAGTTATCCGATAGCATTTTAATATAATTAGGAAACGGTTTTATCCTGTGTTCATGATAAATAAAGTGACACTGCAATATAATTTCAATCCAAAGAAAAGAACGAAGCAGTGGTACAGCTCACATAATGAACAAGTAAATTAGGCCTTGGTGAAAACACACCAACACAGTCAGCAGTGCTGCCAGTCTCAAGGTGAACAAAGTTATTAGTTCTGATTTAAGTAACTTGATGCGCCACGAACAGAAACGTTGGACTTGGTAGATGAAATGCCTACATAATGTTGATTTCACAGTGATTGTAGGCTAGAATTAAGCAGGGCACCTGGAACAACATTGGACGCTATACTTAGTTACCCTGCCAAATTGTTAGGAAGCGCTAGCTTCGCCCAACTTAGTCTTATATGTTCGATGTTGTTTCAGGTACCAGACTTAATTCTAGCCTACAATCACCCTAAAATCAACATTATGTAGTAGCTATTTCATCTACGTAGTCCCAGATTAATTTTATTTATAACGTTTCTGTTCGGGGCGCGTCAAGTCGCTTAAACAAGAACTAATAACGTTGATCCACTTGTGATCCTGGCAGCACTGATGACTGTGTTGGTGTGTTTTCACCAGGGCCTAATTTACTTGTTCAATTGTGCATTTGTGGGAGCTGTACAATTGTTTCGTTCTTTTCTTTGGATTGAAATTATATTGCAGTAGTCGCTTAATTTATTGTGAAAATTTAGGATACAACAGTTTCCTAATCATGTAAAAACATCTGCTGTGCTATGAAGCAAAAGTTCGTATAATTGTGAAGGGATGGACCCTTATGTGCTTGAGCCAGGACCTATGTAATGAGCTTCCCAAATGAGATGCGAGAAGATTTACTTAGTGAATAACCTAGCCCTTAGGTGTGATTTCTTCACTAAAAAGCCCTTAAAGCGCGATTTTTTAAATCAAGGCTTATAAAGAAGGTCGCCACAAAGAGAATATCACCACATCGATTTTTGGCATTTCAAAGGTTAGTGCCTACTCTCAACCCTTTCGTGCCCCAATTCTCGGGAGCCACTCACAGCCCGCCCGTTCGCGACCCAGCTGTCCCCTCAATACCACATTAATTTACGATTCCCATCGCTTCTTGCTGTTGTTCATCCGAGGTTGTTTCCTTGTGTCCATGCATTGTTTTATTGGATTTTTTTACCGTGGTACTTTTTCTTATGTATTTCTTGAAAATTATTGAGATTATGTGCATTATTTACTTATTTACTAGCCAGTTCAACATAATGAAAATAATTATGATAAGTACCTACCTCACAACTTGTTCTTGTTTTCCATCAATTCATTCGATATAATTTATTGCTTTTTCATTTTCAATTTGTTTAGAAAAATTCATGCAAACAGCAATCTTTTCATTGTGGGATAAAGGTTATAAGGTCAAAATACTGAATTATCACAAGAATAGGAATCATCGTCTTCACTGTCACTTAGCGTCAAGAGTTCCAAAATTTCTTTATCTGACAACAACAAAGAATAGGAGGGGCAGGAAGTGTATGTAGGAAGGGGGGGGGGGACATAGACAAAACATTGCCAATATTCTCCATCAGAGTTCAGACTAGTGCAGTCGGTGAAATATCTGAAGAGCGGCTGTATCTTTGGCTGCTGTACCGCCAAAGGTACCAATATGGAATTAGAAGGGGCGAAGACAAAAAAACGAAAAAAACCCGGATTGGCGAAGATCAAAGATGAATATAATATATAGTACATACCAAATATACATATATATAATATATATATATCAGTATCACTGAAGTGCCCCCGCATCAGAAGGTATTACCTACTGCATCAAAGAGAAACTACCGACAAAGAAACGCCAACAAAGGGAGGAATTAGAAGGTAAAAAAGGCAGCTATCAAAACTTATATAATACTGTTATAACTGGAGTGCAGTATCATGAGGATTGTAATAGAAAGTACACATTGAATGAGCGCCAGTCCCAAAACGGCTATTATCAGCAGTGGGCAGCTACGGAAAGGGCAAGCAGCCCAATTTAAGATCGGAGAAATCCTTAGACAGATTTTTTTTTTTTAAAGTTAGAACTCCTAGGCAAATAGTAGAATCTAAAATGCCTAGGAAATTACTGAATCTACAGTTCTATCTACAGAATCCTCAGCTTGAAAATAGTCTCCACAGGGAGGAATCCGTGCTAACCGATCTCTCATCAATTAGCCCACTTCCTTTTTCGTGTAGGTATTTATTTTTTGACTAGGGGTATATCTACTCTGCTGACTTATCTTTTTCAAGGTTAGGGGGTTCTAAGGGGATGAGAGTCCTCTGCTTTGCTCAGTTTTTTCCCCAAAGGTTTATGTGTTATCACTCAAATGATTTATGATCGACGGCAGGCCAAAAAACTTCCTCCCTGTTGCCATTGGCTTGAGCAACTGTACATTGCTCAGCGTTTACACTTCTCAAAATAGAAAGATCTGAACGAAATTTGTTCTTTTCCTAATAGAAACTCATTCAACCAAGACTGTACAACAACAGTGTTTACACTTCTCAAAATAGAAAGATCTGAACGAAATTTGTTCTTTTCCTAATAGAAACTCATTCAACCAAGACTGTACAACAAAGCTGATGTGTTACCTTGATGGGGGATGTCCCAATTTCAGCTGAAACTAACCTCTTGCTGGCCGATCATGACGTCACGTCGATATAGCTTATACTCACATCCAACAGGCATTTCTTTATGCACATCCAACTTGCTACAAAATGGATATCAAACCTTTTTGTGGCTGAGGAGATTATGTTATGAGTTTATAAAAATTTTTACAACTGGGTTGTTTTTGGGGGAGGGACATCACATATCTTTTTGCAATAATCAATTATTCTTTCTGCTGCTGAAGAGGTTTTTTTTGGTGGGTAAATTTTTACAACAGGGTTGTTTTTGGGTGGATATCACAGTGCATTGATGAAGTAAATATTTTTTCCCCAGTAGGTACCTACTTAGTACCCACTCGGTACTTCCTACTTAGTACCTAAACAGTACTACCTACTTAGTACCTACTCAGTACTACCACTTACTTTTTTGGCGGGTAAATTTGTACAACAGGGTTGTTTGGAGAGGGAGGGGGGATCGCACCTTTTTGCACTGACTGATGATGTGCTGCACCCCCCTGTCAAACAGCGTTGCCAACCATACAGATTTATCCTTAGTTCTACGGATTTTCAGACCAACCTTCGATCGTCGGATTTTGGCCGGAAAACTACGGATTCTTACGGAAATCTATGGATTTCTACAAAAATATGCGGAAATAACAGACAACAACAGCAAAATAACAGATTTTATGTTCATGAAAGCAATCAACGAGAGCTCACCAGCAAGTTGAATCATTATGTCACACAATACGGTTAGGTTCAACTATGGATGTAGGCAGGGCCCGCTTCAGAGCCTAAAGCCGACCATGATGTAGAGGAAAAACACAACAACAACATGAAATACAAGGCGAGTATCCATGCGAGAGCATGCTTTTCTGCTTCCAAATTCCAAACTGCAATTATTTCCATTCATGATTCGTGTTCCATTGCCACTGATTTTTCTGAGACATAAAAAACGCTGCAAAGTCCTTGTCACATGGGTTTATTATTCTAATACCTACAGAAATTCTTGAAAAACATTTATTATTTATTTAATGTGGAATAATTGAAATAGCATTTTGTATGGTTTCCACCAATTTTGGCCCCCAGAAACACGAAATAAGCTCATATTTTTGACAAATTACCTCTGATTATCGATAGCGCCATTTAACTGTCTTGATTCACCTGTTGATACTATTTTTAGTGTTATTACACAAGTTTATGGTGATTTCAGAATTTTCCCAGGTTTTTGACTCATGAGCTGAACCTTCGTTACAACCTCAGTTCTTCACTCTTTGGTCAAAATCAACCTAAAAAAAAGTTGGCTGTTTATCTATTGTTTCTTTCATGTAAAATAATTGAAATAGCTATTTCTGGTCGTTTCCACCAATTTTGGCCCCCAAAACTTGAATTAGGTACGCTCCTTTTTTTCAAATTATCATTGATCATTGATAGTACCATTTAATCGTCTTGATCCTAGTGTTGACACTTTTTTCAGTGTTATTATAGAAACTGATGGTGATTTCAGACGATTTCCCAGGTTTTTGACTCATAAAAAATCAATTTTGGGAGCTGAACATCTGGTACAACCTTAATTTTTCCACTCCTGGGTCAAAATCGACTTCATATTCGGTCTTCTCGTCCCAAAAAACATGGAAAACGATACCTCACAAGCTCATTTTACTAACATGTTACTAAAACACAAGAAGTACCTATTTTTACAGACATTTTCACTCATAACACCCCTGGGTATATTCCGATCGGGCTGAAAAGTTTCGGGACACAACTAGGGCCCAAATGGAGGATGTGTGCGAAAGAACGATTTTTTTAGACTGAAAATGCGTTACGGCGTTCAGCGGACGGCGTACGGCGGACGGCGGTCGGACATTGCTTTTTGTGGATTCTTCGCACCTTGAAACGGAAAAGGAAAAAGTTTGAGGGGGTGTTATAAAAATTTTTTGCTGAGCGAATACATAGGTGTATTATTGACAGAATAATAAACCAACAACGCTGCAATGTCCTTGTCACATGGGTTTATTATTCTATTGGACATACCTACAGAAACTTTGGCTGTTTATTAATTGTTTCTTTCATATAAAATAATTGAAATAGCTATTTCTGGTGGTTTCCACCAATTTTGGCCCCCAAAACACGAATTAGGTACGCTCCTTTTTTTTTTTCAAATTATCTTTGATCATTGGTAGTGCTATTTAATCGTCTTGATCCACCTGTTGATACTTTTTCTAGTGTTATTCTACAAATTGATGGTGATTTCACACGGTTTCCCAGGTTTTTGACTCATAAAAAATCAATTTTGGGAGCTGAACATCTGATACAACCTCAATTTTCCACACTTCGGTCAAAATCGACTTCATATTCGGTCTTCTCGTCCCCAAAAACACGAAAAACGATGCCTCAAAAGCTCATTTTACTAACATGTTACTAAAACACAAAAACTACCTATTTTTATACACATTTTCACTCATAACTCCCCTGGGTATATTCCGATCGGGCTGAAAAGTTTCGGGACACAACTAGGGCCCAAATGGAGCATGTGTGCGAAAGAACGAATTTTTTAGACCGAAAATGAAGCCTGTACACTTTTTCCAGTGTTATTATACAAATTGATGGTGATTTCCCAGGTTTTTCACTCATAAAAAATCAATTTTGGGAGCTGAACATTTGGTAGAACTCAATTGTCCTCTCTTTGGTCAAAATCGACTTCATTTTCGCTCTTCTCGTCCCCAGAAACATGGAAAACGATACCTCATGTTACTAACATGTTACTAAATGACAACAAGTACCTATTTTTATACACATTTTCACTCATAACACCCCTGGGTATATTCCGATCGGAGTGCAAAGTTTCGGGACACAACTAGGGCCCAAATGGAGGAAGTTTGCGGAAGAACGACTTTTTTAGACCGAAAATGAAGCCGGTACACGTGATACGGCGTACGGCGGACGGACATTACATTTTGGTTTATTATTCCGTGAATAATACACCTATGTAATCGCTCAGCAAACATTTTTTATAACACCCCCTCAACATTTTTCCTTTTCCGTTTCAAGGTGCGTAGATTCCAAAAATGCAATGTCCGTCCACCGTACGCCGTCCGCCGTATCACGTGTACAGGCTTCATTTTCGGTCTAAAAAAATCGTTCTTTCGCACACATGCTCCATTTGGGCCCTAGTTGTGTCCCGAAACTTTTCAGCCCGATTGGAATTATACCTAGGGGTGTTATTAGTGAAAATGTGTATAAAAATAGGTACTTTTTGCGTTTTAGCAACATGTTGGTAACATGAGCTTTTAAGGTATCGTTTTTCATGTTTTTGGGGACGAGAAGACCGAATATGAAGTCGATTTTGACCAAAGAATAGAAAATTGAGGTTCTCCAGATGTTCAGCTCCCGAAATTGATTTTTTATGAGTCAAAAATCTGGGAAATCGTTTTGAAATCACAATCAATTTGTATAATAAAACTGGAAAAAGTGTCAACAGGTGGATCAAGACGATTAAATGGTACTATCAATGATCAGAGATAATTTATTTTAAAAAAAAGGAGCGTACTTTATTCGAGTTTTGGGGGCCAAAATTGGTGGAAACCACCAGAGATAGGTAGCTATTTCAATTATTTTATATGAAAGAAACAATAAATAAACAGCCAACATCTCTGTAGGTAGGTATGTCCAATGGAATAATAAACCCATGTGACAAGGACTTTGCAGCGTTTTTGGAATCTACGCACCTTCAAACGGAAAAGGAAAAAGTTTGAGGGGGTGTTGTAAAAATTTTTTGCTGAGCGAATACATAGGTTTATTATTCACGGAATAATAAACCAAAATCGCTGTAAAGTCCTTGTCACATGGGTTTATTATTCTATTGGACCTACAGAAAATGCTGGCTGATCATTTATTGTTTCTTTCACGTGAAATAATTCGAATAGCCATTTCTGATGGTTGTCACCATATTTGGCCCCCAAAACACAAATTAGGTAAGGTCCTTTTTTTTCCAAATTATCTTCGACCATTGATAGTGCCATTTAATCGTCTTGATCCACATGTTGACACTTGGTTTATTATTCTGTGAATAATACACAATATATTCCGATCGGGCTGAAAAGTTTCGGGACACAACTAGGGCCCAAATGGAGCATGTGTGCGAAACAACGAATTTTTTAGACCGCACATGAAGCCTGTACACGTGATACGGCGGACGGCGGACTGACATTGCATTTTTGGAATCTACGCACCTTGAAACGGGAAAGAAAAAATGTTGAGGGGGTGTTATAACAATTTTTAGCTGAGCGAATACATAGGTGTATTATTCACAGAATAATAAACTAAAACGCATGAATGAAACAATAAATTAACAGCCAACATTTCTGTAGGTATGTCCAATAGAATAATAAACCCATGTGACAAGGACTTTGCAGCGTTTTTATACACATTTTCACTCACAACACCCCTGGGTATATTCCGATCGGGCTGAAAAGTTTCGGGACACAACTAGGGCCCAAATGGAGCATGTGTTCGAAAGAACGAATTTTTTAGACCGAACATGAAGCTGGTATGCGTGATACGGCGGACGGACACTGCATTTTTGGAATCTATGCATCTTGAAACGGAAAAGAAAAAAACTTGGGGGGGTTATAAAATTTTTTTGCTGAGCGAATACATAGGTGTATTATTCGCAGAATAATAAACCAAAAACGCTGCAAATTCCTTGTCACATGGGTTTATTATTCTAATGGACATACCTACAGAAATGTTGGCTGTTCATTTATTGTTGCTTTCATGTAAAATAATTGAAATAGCTATTTCTGGTGGTTTCCACCAATTTTGGCCCCAAATAGTTGATTAGCTACGCTCCTTTTTTGGTTTATTATTCTGTGAATAATACACCTACGTAATCGCTCAGCAAAAAATTTTTATTACACCCCCTCAAAATTTTTTCTTTTCCGTTTCAAGGTAAGTAGATTCCAAAAATGCAATGTCCGTCCGCCGTACGCCGTCCGCCGTATCACGTGTACAGGCTTCATTTTCGGTCTAAAAAAATCGTTCTTTCGCACAAATGCTCCATTTGGGCCCTAGTTGTGTCCCGAAACTTTTCAGCCCGATCGAATATACCCAGGAGTGTTATGAGTGTAAATGTGTATAAAAATAGGTACTTTTTGCGTTTTAGCAACATGTTGGTAACATGAGCTTCTAAGGTATCGTTTTTCATGTTTTTGGGGACGAGAAGACCGAATATGAAGTCGATTTTGACCAAAGAATAGAAAATTGAGGTTCTACCAGATGTTCAGCACCCGAAATTGATTTTTTATGAGTCAAAAACCTGGGAAATCGTTTGAAATCACCATCAATTTGTATAATAACACTGGAAAAAGTGTCAACAGGTGGATCAAGACGATTAAATGGTACTATCAATGATCAGAGATAATTTATTTAAAAAAAAAAAAAAAAAGGAGCGTACTTTATTCGAGTTTTGGGGGCCAAAATTGGTGGAAACCAC
Organism: Leptopterna dolabrata; assembly: GCA_954871275.1. Taxonomy (NCBI): domain Eukaryota; kingdom Metazoa; phylum Arthropoda; class Insecta; order Hemiptera; family Miridae; genus Leptopterna; species Leptopterna dolabrata. The sequence goes on along the minus strand of OX940974.1, from coordinate 54,104,217 downwards.
CAGAGATAGCTATTTCAATTATTTTATATGAAAGAAACAATAAATAAACAGCCAACATCTCTGTAGGTAGGTATGTCCAATGGAATAATAAACCCATGTGACAAGGACTTTGCAGCGTTTTTTGGTTTATTATTCCGTGAATAATACACCTAGGTATGTATTCGCTCAGAAAAAAATTTTTATAACAGCCCCTCAAACTTTTTTCTTTTCCGTTTAAAGGTGCCTAGATTCCAAATCCTTGTCACATGGGTTTATTATTCTATTGGACACACATACAGAAATTTTGGATGTTCATTTATTGTTTCTTTCATGTGAAATAATTGAAATAGCTATTTCTGGTGGTTTCCACCAATTTTGGCCCCCAAAACTTGGATTAGGTACGCTCCTTTTGGTTCATTATTCTGTGAATAATACACCTATGTATTCGCTCAGCAAAAAATTTTTATAACACCCCCTCAAACTTTTTTCTTTTACGTTTCAAGGTGCATAGATTCCAAAAATGCAATGTCCGTCCACCGTACGCCGTCCGCCGTATCACGTGTACAGGCTTCATTTTCGGTCTAAAAAAATCGTTCTTTCGCACACATGCTCCATTTGGGCCCTAGTTGTGTCCCGAAACTTTTCAGCCCGATTGGAATATACCCAGGGGTGTTATTAGTGAAAATGTGTATAAAAATAGGTACTTTTTGCGTTTTAGCAACATGTTGGTAACATGAGCTTTTAAGGTATCGTTTTTCATGTTTTTGGGGACGAGAAGACCGAATATGAAGTCGATTTTGACCAAAGAATAGAAAATTGAGGTTCTCCCAGATGTTCAGCTCCCGAAATTGATTTTTTATGAGTCAAAAATCTGGGAAATCGTTTGAAATCACCATCAATTTGTATAATAAAACTGGAAAAAGTGTCAACAGGTGGATCAAGACGATTAAATGGTACTATCAATGATCAGAGATAATTTATTAAAAAAAAAAGGAGCGTACTTTATTCGAGTTTTGGGGGCCAAAATTGGTGGAAACCACCAGAGATAGGTAGCTATTTCAATTATTTTATATGAAAGAAACAATAAAGAAACAGCCAACATCTCTGTAGGTAGGTATGTCCAATGGAATAATAAACCCATGTGACAAGGACTTTGCAGTGTTTTTGGAATCTACGCACCTTCAAACGGAAAAGGAAAAAGTTTGAGGGGGTGTTGTAAAAATTTTTTGCTGAGCGAATACATAGGTTTATTATTCACGGAATAATAAACCAAAATCGCTGTAAAGTCCTTGTCACATGGGTTTATTATTCTATTGGACCTACAGAAATGCTGGCTGATCATTTATTGTTTCTTTCACGTGAAATAATTCGAATAGCCATTTCTGATGGTTGTCACCATATTTGGCCCCCAAAACACAAATTAGGTAAGGTCCTTTTTTTTCCAAATTATCTTCGACCATTGATAGTGCCATTTAATCGTCTTGATCCACATGTTGACACTTGGTTTATTATTCTGTGAATAATACACAATATATTCCGATCGGGCTGAAAAGTTTCGGGACACAACTAGGGCCCAAATGGAGCATGTGTGCGAAACAACGAATTTTTTAGACCGCACATGAAGCCTGTACACGTGATACGGCGGACGGCGGACTGACATTGCATTTTTGGAATCTACGCACCTTGAAACGGGAAAGAAAAAATGTTGAGGGGGTGTTATAACAATTTTTAGCTGAGCGAATACATAGGTGTATTATTCACAGAATAATAAACTAAAACGCATGAATGAAACAATAAATTAACAGCCAACATTTCTGTAGGTATGTCCAATAGAATAATAAACCCATGTGACAAGGACTTTGCAGCGTTTTTATACACATTTTCACTCACAACACCCCTGGGTATATTCCGATCGGGCTGAAAAGTTTCGGGACACAACTATTGCCCAAATGGAGCATGTGTTCGAAAGAACGAATTTTTTAGACCGAACATGAAGCTGGTATGCGTGATACGGCGGACGGACACTGCATTTTTGGAATCTATGCATCTTGAAACGGAAAAGAAAAAAACTTGGGGGGTTATAAAATTTTTTTGCTGAGCGAATACATAGGTGTATTATTCGCAGAATAATAAACCAAAAACGCTGCAAATTCCTTGTCACATGGGTTTATTATTCTAATGGACATACCTACAGAAATGTTGGCTGTTCATTTATTGTTGCTTTCATGTAAAATAATTGAAATAGCTATTTCTGGTGGTTTCCACCAATTTTGGCCCCAAATAGTTGATTAGCTACGCTCCTTTTTTGGTTTATTATTCTGTGAATAATACACCTACGTAATCGCTCAGCAAAAAATTTTTATTACACCCCCTCAAAATTTTTTCTTTTCCGTTTCAAGGTAAGTAGATTCCAAAAATGCAATGTCCGTCCGCCGTACGCCGTCCGCCGTATCACGTGTACAGGCTTCATTTTCGGTCTAAAAAAATCGTTCTTTCGCACAAATGCTCCATTTGGGCCCTAGTTGTGTCCCGAAACTTTTCAGCCCGATCGAATATACCCAGGAGTGTTATGAGTGTAAATGTGTATAAAAATAGGTACTTTTTGCGTTTTAGCAACATGTTGGTAACATGAGCTTCTAAGGTATCGTTTTTCATGTTTTTGGGGACGAGAAGACCGAATATGAAGTCGATTTTGACCAAAGAATAGAAAATTGAGGTTCTACCAGATGTTCAGCTCCCGAAATTGATTTTTTATGAGTCAAAAACCTGGGAAATCGTTTGAAATCACCATCAATTTGTATAATAACACTGGAAAAAGTGTCAACAGGTGGATCAAGACGATTAAATGGTACTATCAATGATCAGAGATAATTTATTTAAAAAAAAAAAAAAAAGGAGCGTACTTTATTCGAGTTTTGGGGGCCAAAATTGGTGGAAACCACCAGAGATAGCTATTTCAATTATTTTATATGAAAGAAACAATAAATAAACAGCCAACATCTCTGTAGGTAGGTATGTCCAATGGAATAATAAACCCATGTGACAAGGACTTTGCAGCGTTTTTTGGTTTATTATTCCGTGAATAATACACCTAGGTATGTATTCGCTCAGAAAAAAATTTTTATAACAGCCCCTCAAACTTTTTTCTTTTCCGTTTAAAGGTGCCTAGATTCCAAATCCTTGTCACATGGGTTTATTATTCTATTGGACACACATACAGAAATTTTGGATGTTCATTTATTGTTTCTTTCATGTGAAATAATTGAAATAGCTATTTCTGGTGGTTTCCACCAATTTTGGCCCCCAAAACTTGGATTAGGTACGCTCCTTTTGGTTCATTATTCTGTGAATAATACACCTATGTATTCGCTCAGCAAAAAATTTTTATAACACCCCCTCAAACTTTTTTCTTTTACGTTTCAAGGTGCATAGATTCCAAAAATGCAATGTCCGTCCGCCGTACGCCGTCCGCCGTCCGCCGTATCACGTGTACAGGCTTCATTTTCGGTCTAAGAAAATCGTTCTTTCGCACACATGCTCCATTTGGGCCCTAGTTGTGTCCCGAAACTTTTCAGCCCGATCGGAATATACCCAGGGGTGTTATGAGTGAAAATGTGTGTTTTAGTAACATAGTAGTAAAATGAGCTTTTGAGGTATCGTTTTCCATGTTTTGGGGGACGAGAAGACCGAATATGAAGTCTACTTTCACCAAGGAGTGGAAAATTGAGGTTCTACCAAATGTTCAGCTCCCAGAATTGATTTTTTATGAGTGAAAAACCTGGGAAATCGTCTGAAATCACCATCAGTTTGTATAATAACACTGGAAAAAGTGTCAAGACTTGGTTCAGGACGATTAAATGGCACTACCAATGATCAATGATAGTTAAAAAAAATAGAAAAAAAACGCTGCAAAGTCCTTGTCACATGGGTTTATTATTCTAGTGGAGTTCTAGAGATTCTTTTTGGCAGTTAAATTTATTGTTACTTTCATGTGGAATGATTGAATTAGCTATTCCTGATGATTTCCACCAATTTTGGCCCCCAAATCATGAAATAGGTACGCTTTTTTTTGGTTTATTATTCTGTGAATAATACACCTATGTATTCGCTCAGCAAAAAATTTTTATAACACCCCCTCAAAATTTTTCTTTTCCCGTTTCAAGGTGAGTAGATTCCAAAAATGCAATGTCCGTCCGCCGTCCGCCGTACGCCGTATTACGTGTACAGGCTTCATTTTCAGTCTAAAAAAGTCGTTCTTTCGCACACATGCTCCGTTTGGGCCCTAGTTGTGTCCCGAAACTTTTCAGCCCGATCGGAATATATCCAGGGGAGTTATGAGTGAAAATGTGTATAAAAATAGGTACTTTTTGCGTTTTAACAACATGTTAGTAACATGAGCTTTTGAGGTATCTTTTTCCATGTTTTTGAGGACGAGAAGACCGAATATGAAGTCGATTTTGACGAAAGACGCGGAAATTGAGGTTTTACCAAAGGTTCAGCTCACAAAATTGGTTTTTTATGAGTCAAAAACCTGGAAAACTGTCTGAAATCACCATAAATGAGTACAATAACATTGGAAAAAGTGTAAACAGGTGAATCAAGACCATTAAATGCCACTACCAATGATCAAAGATGATCTTAAAAAAAAAAAAGCGTACCTACCTATTTCATGTTTTGGGGGCCAAAATGGGTGGAAATCATCAGAAATAGCTATTTCAATCATTCCACATGAAAGAAACAATACATTTAACAGCCAACAAAAATCTCTAGAACTCCAATAGAATAATAAACCCATGTGACAAGGAGTTTGCAGCGTTTTTTTTTTTGTTTCAAATTATCTTTGATCATTGGTAGTGCCATTAAATCGTCTTGATCCACCTGTTGATACTTTTTCTAGTGTTATTCTACAAATTGATGGTGATTTCACACGGTTTCCCAGGTTTTTGACTCATAAAAATTCAATTTTGGGAGCTGAACATCTGATACAACCTCAATTTTCCACACTTCGGTCAAAATCGACTTCATATTCGGTCTTCTCGTCCCCAAAAACACGAAAAACGATACCTCAAAAGCTCATTTTACTAACATGTTACTAAAACACAAAAAGTACCTATTTTTATACACATTTTCACTCATAACTCCCCTGGATATATTCCGATCGGGCTGAAAAGTTTCGGGACACAACTAGGGCCCAGATGGAGCATGTGTGCGAAAGAACGACTTTTTTAGACCGAAAATGAAGCCGGTACACGTGATACGGCGTACGGCGGACGGCATACGGCGGACTGACATTGCATTTTGGTTTATTATTCTCTGAATAATACACCTATGTATTCGCTCAGCAAGAAATTGTTATAACACCCCCTCAAAATTTTTCCTTTTCCGTTTCAAGGTGCGTAGATTCCAAAAATGCAATGTCCGTCCGCCGTCCGCCGTACGCCGTATCACGTGTACAGGCTTGATTTTCGGTCTAAAAAAATCGGTTCTTTCGCACACACGCTCCATTTGGGCCCTAGTTGTGTCCCAAAACTTTTCAGCCCGATCGGAATATACACAGGGGTGTTATGAGTGAAAATGTGTATAAAAATAGGTACTTTTTGTGTTTTAGTAACATAGTAGTAAAATGAGCTTTTGAGGTATCGTTTTCCATGTTTTTGGGGACGAGAAGACCGAATATGAAGTCTATTTTCACCAAGGAGTGGAAAATTGAGGTTGTACCAGATGTTCAGCTCCCAAAATTGATTTTTTATGAGTCAAAAACCTGCGAAATCGTCTGAAATCACCATCAGTTTGTATAATAACACTAGAAAAAGTGTCAACACGTGGATCAAGACGATTAAATGGTACAATCAATGATCAAAGGTAATTTGAAAAAAAAAGGAGCGTAGTACCTAATTCAAGTTTTGGGGGCCAAAATTTGTAGAAACCACCAGAAATAGCTATTTCAATTATTTTACATGAAAGAAACAATAAATAAACAGCCAGCATTTCTGTAGACCAATAAAATAATAGAATAATAAACCCATGTGACAAGGACTTTGCAGCGTTTTTGGAACCTACGCATCTTGAAACGGAAAAGAAAAAATTTTGAGGGATTTTTTTTTTTTTTTTTTTTTTTTTTTTCACAGCAGCCTGCTTCCATAAAATGATTACACGCTAATTACACGCTGGGATAAGTCTACTGTACATAGTGAAGATATTACTTATAATAAACTAATTTCGTGTTGACATTACAGAATAAATAAGTATACTATGCATGAATAAAATCATAATACGTCGAAATTTATAGTTTCTAAAAACAAAATCAAGTCTCTTGTATGTTTCTGGAGTAGCACAACGACATCACAAGGCCATTCATCCCCTCGCAGGACGCATACCCGCTCCAGTCGAGCTCGAGGAGCGTCCAAATGCGAGCAGTCATACAAGACATGATACCAATCCTGGACGTCACCGGAACCGCAGGAACACACATCCGTCTCCGCCAAGTGAAATCTTTGCAGGTAGGCCTTCAGTCTTCCATGACCCGAGAGCAGCAACGTCATTCGCCAGGAAACAGGGAACGAGGTCTGCATCCGATCAGCAATCGTCGGGAATATGCTTCTTGTGTGGTTTCCATCGTCCGTCGCCTGCCACACCCTTTCCCAGCAATTGACACTCTCGGCACTCAGCATACTTTTAAGACGACCTCTCGAGGCCTTACAGAAGGCCTCCGGCCTACTAGAGTCGGCTGCCGCCTCCTTGGCCAGACGATCAGCTTCCTCATTGCCCTCAGTGCCTACATGTGCCCGCGTCCACGCTAGTCGAAGATTCCATCCAGCCTCCGGCAGACATCCAATCAGGGAGCGAATCTCCTCTATATTCGCCAAATGATTCGTCCTATCAGCTATCATCGCCAGGGACACCTTGCTATCGGTGTGTAAAAGCACTCCTCTGCTACGGACGTCCAGTTTCTGGCGCCAGACCCAGCGTGTAGCCTCCAGCAATGCCAGAACCTCAGCTTGATTGATTGTACACACACCAGCCAGTCGAAATTTCTGATGGTAAATGGGCTGCACAATCCCTCTCTTGTAAACCACAAAGGCACATCCAACTTTTCCTCCTCCAAGATCACTGCCATCCGTAAAGACCGAATAGAATGGTTCCTCATCGTCCTGACCTGCCGATTCCGCCCCCACATCCACCGCAAGCGCCGGGTGCCTCCAGTCACTCGGCGGCAAAGGCTTGTCAACATCTTCTCCACTCTGCAGAATGTACAGTTGCCTCAATTCTTGGACCTCCAACTCGATCGGCTTGACTCCGGCTATCACACAGCATGCATGAAACGAGATGGTTCTAACTCCTTTGATCATTCGTAACAACATCAGACACTGGGTCCGCCGGATCGTCCTCACATTGCACCGATATTCCATTGCCTCCGCCCACACAGGCGCTGCGTAAGTCAGCATCGGGAGCACCGCTCCCCGGTATATTATCTCCAGGGCCTCTGACTTCATACCCCAGTAAACCCCCGCCGAACGAGAGAGGGCATTAATCAGCTGCGAGGCCTTTTGGGTGACATCGGCAATATGACGGTTCCATTTTAGACTCCGATCAAACGTGACTCCCAGGTACTTAAGGTGATCCACTTCTTCCAAGCGCCGTCCCAGCAAATATACACCAAGGTCACGAGTCCTGCGTCGACGAGCAACTCTCAAAACTTTGTGTCTTATTAGTGTTAAAGCACAAATTACTCTCCCATGCCCATTTCTCAATATGATATAGGCCCTCGTTCGCCAAAGCCTCTGCATAATATTCACTATCAGCGGTGCAAACCATAAGAAGGTCATCAGCGAAGGCGAACACCGACACACCAGGCGGATATGGGAGCTCCAGCACTGTGTCGTACATTATTGTCCAGTAACCCGGACCACAACAGCTGCCCTGGGGGCAACCAACGACCTGCTGTCTTTTAACTTCTGCTGTCGATGTCCTAATTGTAGCCCATCTTCCGGAAAAGTATGACCTGGTCAATTGGAACAAATTTCGTGGACATCCCTTGTCACCCAAGCGCCTCATCACTGCTGGCCACCAGGCCCCATTAAACGCACCTTTCACATCTAGTGATACTAAAACACTATACTGCTTTGAATCCAGAGAATTCTTCAATATCTCCTTTACATCCATGAGGGCCTGGACAGTACCTCTTTGAGGGGTAAAGCCGTACTGTCTTGGTGATAGTTTGCCCCGAGTACGTAGGTCATGAAGAATTCTATTTATCAGGAGCTTTTCCAGGACCCTCCCCATGAGGTTCAACAAGCTGATGGGCCTGTACTTGGATGGATCGTCCGAGCTCTCTCGCCCCGGCTTGGTGATTAAGATCACATTTGACGTTTTCCAATTCAGTGGGAAGACCCCTTTCCGCAAACGCTCCGAATATAGAGTCGTGACAGCTCTTGGGATGCAGCCATATACGGGCTTCAATATCTCCGCCATGATTCCGTCTTCTCCCGGAGCTTTTCCCTCCCGGAAACCGTCAATAACCTGTCCAACCTCTGTCTCCGTGAATGGGACATCATCAGCCAACCCCTCATACTGCTCCACTTCCTCTATCATCCCTGCATGAAAATCGGTGTCCGGAACATGTTCCCGCGGAATGCACTCGTCCAATATACGCTCTAGAGTGTCTTCCATTCCCGAAGTGAACCCCCCATCAGTTCTGCGAAGAGTCGTAAGCTCAAGCGGCGCCCGTCGCTTCCCCGCAGCCGCCTTGTAAACCTCACCCCAAGGTACTTCTCCACCAGCCCCATTGCAATAAGCCTTCCATGAATCATACTTGGCTTGTTTCACACTCCGATTGAACTCCATTTTCAAATCATAGTACTCATGCTTCCTTGCATCCCTCAATTGAGGATTGCCATGCGTGCGCATGTACTGCCGTCGAGCTCGACGCAAGCTTCTTCGCAGCTCCGCCAACTCCCCGCTCCACCAAGGCACCGAGCGCCTCGGAGATCCAATTGCCCTACTCGATCGCAAAGGTATCGCCTTTTTGCATGCATCAGCCATAAGCTTATCCAACACCATTACGAACCCATCGATATCCTCTTCAGATTCAATCCTATTTGCCAGTCCCGTATCCAGAAGCCTCCATACGTCCGGCCCCTCACCCTCCCATTCGATACCAAGGAACCGGCCAAGTCCGGAGGATAGCTCCTTCCCGAACAATCGCCAATCGGCCTCCTTGACTTTATACCGAGGGAGCGCGTCCCTGAGTCGGCCGTCACCATCCCCACTGCCCAGAACGAAGGCCAGCGTCTTATGGTCCGATGTCAGTTCCTCTGATCCTTTATTTGCCCACTGGGACACATACCGAAGCATAGCCCAATTACAAACAGTTAGGTCAATTCGACTCTTCCCATTTTGAGGGGGGTGTTATAAAATTTTTTGCTGAGCGAATACATAGGTGTATTATTCACAGAATAATAAACCAAAAACCAAAATTTGGTTTTATACTACTTATATAAAGTTTGAGTTGACAATATAAGTTTGTACGGTTTTTTTACGGCAAGTTAATACGGTTTATAACTTTATATTTTATCATGGCGCAGGAATGTGGCTTGAATCAAAAATTTATTGTAGATACTTTACCTACCTAGTTTAGTAAAAACTTACTGTGATCAATTGATTTATGAAGCTGTGGGTTTCCTAAAATGAAGTTGTGTACTTTAATTAAAAACGCTGCAAAGTCCTTGTCACATGGGTTTATTATTCTATTGGACATACCTACAGAAATGTTGGCTGTTCATTTATTGTTTGTTTCATGTGAAATAATTGAAATAGCTATTTCTGGTGGTTTCCACCAATTTTGGCCCCCAAAACACAAATTAGGTACGCTCTTTTGGTTTATTATTCTCTGAATAATACACCTATGTAATCGCTCAGCAAAAAATTTTTATAACCCCCCCTCAAACTTTTTTGTTTTCCATTTCAAGGTGCGCAGATTCAAAAAATGCAATGTCCGTCCGCCGTACGCCGTCCGCCGTCCGCCGTACGCCGTCCGCCGTCCGCCGTCCGCCGTATCACGTGTACAGGCTTCATTTTCGGTCTAAAAAAGTCGTTCTTTCGCACACATGCTCCATTTGGGCCCTAGTTGTGTCCCGAAACTTTTCAGCCCGATCGGAATATTCCCAGGGGTGTTGTGAGTGAAAATGTGTGTAAAAATAGGTACTTTTTGCGTTTTGGCAACATGTTGGTAACATGAGCTTTTGAGGTTTCGTTTTCCATGTTTTTGGGGACGAGAAGATCGAATATGAGGTCGATTTTGGCCAAGGAGTGGAAAATTGAGGTTGTACCAGATGTTCAGCTCCCAAAATTGATTTTGTATGAGCCAAAAACCTGCGAAATCGTCTGAAATCACCATCAGTTTGTAGAATAACACTAGAAAAAGTGTCAACACGTGGATCAAGACGATTAAATGGCACTACCAATGATCAAAGTTAATTTGAAAAAAAAAAAAAAGATCGTACCTACCTAATTTGTGTTTTGGGGGCCAAAATTGGTGGAAACCATCAGAAATAGTTATTTCAATTACCTACATATTTCACATGAAACAAACAATAAATGTACAGCCAACATTTCTGTAGAATAATAAACCCCATGTGACAAGGACTTTGCAGCGTTTTTTTGGTTTATTATTCTGTGAATAATACACCTATGTATTCGCTCAGCAAAAAATTTTTATAACACCCCCTCAAAATTTTTTCTTTTCCGTTTCAAGGTGCGTAGATTCCAAAAATGCAATGTCCGTCCGCCGTCCGCCGTACGCCGTATCACGTGTACAGGCTTCATTTTCGATCTAAAAAATCGTTCTTTCGCACACATGCTCCATTTGGGCCCTAGTTGTGTCCCGAAACTTTTCAGCCCGATCGGAATATACCCAGGGATGTTATGAGTGAAAATGTGTGTAACAATAGGTACTTTTTGTGTTTTAGCAACATGTTAGTAAAATGAGCTTTTGAGGTATCTTTTTCCATGTTTTTGGGGACGAGAAGACCGAATATGATGTCGATTTTGACCAAAGACGCGGAAATTGAGGTTTTACCAAAGGTTCAGCTCCCAAAATTGGTTTTTTATGAGTCAAAAACCTTGAAAACTGTCTGAAATCACCATCAATGTGTATAATAAGATTGGAAAAAGTGTAAACAGGTGAATCAAGACCATTAAATGCCACTACCAATGATCAAAGATGATCTAAAAAAAAAAAAAAAAAGCGTACCTATTTCATGTTTTGGGGGCCAAAATTGGTGGAAATCATCGGAAATAGCTATTTCAATCATTCCACATGAAAGAAACAATAAATTTAACAGCCAACAAGAATCTCTAGAACTCCAATAGAATAATAAACCCATGTGACAAGGACTTTGCAGCGTTTTGGTTTATTATTCTGTGAATAATACATCTATGTATTCGCTCAGCAAAAAATTTTTATAGCACCCCCTCAAAATTTTTTCTTTTCCGTTTCAAGGTGTGTAGATTCCAAAAATGCAATGTCCGTCCGCCGTCCGCCGTACGCCGTATCACGTCTACAGGCTTCATTTTCGGTCTAAAAAATTCGTTCTTTCGCACACATGCTCCATTTGGGCCCTAGTTGTGTCCCAAAACTTTTCAGCCCGATCGGAATATATCCAGGGGAGTTATGAGTGAAAATGTGTATAAAAATAGGTACTTTTTGTGTTTTAATAACATGTTAGTAAAATGAGCTTTTGAGGTATATTATTCCATGTTTTTGGGGACGAGAAGACCGAATATGAAGTCGATTTTGACCAAGGAGTGGAAAATTGAGGTTGTACCAGATGTTCAGCTCCCAAAATTGATATTTTATGAGTCAAAAACCTGCGAAATCGTCTGAAATCACCATCAATTTGTATAATAACACTAGAAAAAGTGTCAACACGTGGATAAAGACGATTAAATGGTACAATCAATGATCAAGGGTAATTTGAAGAAAAAAAAGGAGCGTAGTACCTAATTCAAGTTCTGGGGGCCAAAATTTGTGGAAACCACCAGAAATAGCCATTTCAATTGATTTACATGAATGAAACAATAAATAAACAGCCGGCATTTCTGTAGACCAATAAAATAATAGAATAATAAACCCATGTGACAAGGACTTTGCAGCGTTTTTTTTTCTCAAATCTACTTTGATCATTGGTAGTGCCATTTAATCGTCTTGATCCACGTGACTTTTTCTAGTGTTATTATACAAATTGATGGTGATTTCAGACGATTTTCCAGATTTTTGCCTCATAAAAAATCAGTTTTGGCACCTGAATCTTTGGTAGAACCTCAATTTTCTACTCTTCGGTCAAAATCGACTTCATATTCGGTCTTCTCGTCCCCAAAAACATGGAAAAAGGTACCTCAAAAGCTCATGTTACTGACATGTTACTAAAGCACAAAAAGTACCTATTTTTACACACATTTTCACTCGTAACACCCCTGGGTATATTCCGATCGGGCTGAAAAGTTTCGGGACACAACTAGGGCCCAAATGGAGCATGTGTGCGAAAGAACGACTTTTTTAGACCGAAAATGAAGCCGGTACACGTGATACGGCGGACGACGGACGGACATTGCATTTTGGTTTATTATTCTGTGAATAATACACCTATGTATTCGCTCAGCAAAAAATTTTTATAACACCCCCTCAAAATTTTTTCTTTTCCGTTTCAAGGTGCGTAGATTCAAAAAATGCAATGTCCGTCCGCCGTACGCCGTCCGCCGTCCGCCGTATCACGTGTACAGGCTTCATTTTTGGTCTAAAAAATTCGTTCTTTCGCACACATGCTCCATTTGGGCCCTAGTTATGTCCCGAAACTTTTCAACCCGATCGGAATATACCCAGGGGTGTTGTGAGTGAAAATGTGTGTAAAAATAGGTACTTTTTGCGTTTTAGCAACATGTTAGTAAAATGAGCTTTTGAGGTATCGTTCTTCATGTTTTTGGGGACGAGAAGACCGAATATGAAGTCGATTTTGACCAACGACGCGGAAATTGAGGTTTTACCATTGGCTCAGCTCCCAAAACTGTTTTTTTTTAGCCAAAAACCTGGTAAACTGTCTGAAATCACCATCAATGTGTATACTAACATTAGAAAAAGTGTAAACAGCTGAATCAAGACCATTAAATCGCACTATCAATGATCAAATATGATCTGTGGGGGGGGGGGGGGGGGGGGGAAGTGTAGGTACCTATTTCATGTTTTGGGGGCCAAAATTGGTGGAAATCATCAGGAATAGCTAATTCAATCATTCCACATGAAAGAAACAATAAATTTAACTGCCAACAAGAATCTCTAGAACTCCAATAGAATAATAAACCCATGTGACAAGGACTTTGCAGCGTTTTTTGAATCTAGGCACCTTGAAACGGAAATGAAAAAATTTTGAGGTGGTGTTATTAAAATTTTTGGCTGACCGAATACATAGGTGTATTATTCACAGAATAATAAACCAAAAAATGAAGTGATTATTTAAAGTATTGGTTTATTATTTTCAATACCTACAGAACCTTTGGAATCGAGTATGAAAAAAAAAGTTTAACCCCCTTCAAAATTTGATGGTTTCCGTTTCAAGGTATGTAGAATCCGAAAATGCAATAAAAAAAAATGTCTGTCCGTCCGCCGTAATGAGCACTTTTCTTAGTTACCATGAACCAAAATTGACGAAATTCGGTTTATAGGTCCCATTTGGGGTCTAGTTGGTCCTCGAAGCTCGGCGTTAAGCTGCGGCGACACTGCCACCGGACTTGACTTGACTAGACCGGAGCCACCGGACTGGTGACCGGAGATAGGTGCGACACTGCCACAGGACTTGACTTGACCGGCGTCACCGGACTCCAACCAGTCCCGTTTGTTCTTAGACGTCACAAGAGTATGTCCTCCGAAATGGAGGCCATTCTTTGTGATTTAGAACCAAAATCAGATTCTGATAAAGAAATAGAACTAGTGACAAGTTTTCTTTCTTTGAATAAGTCGTGGATGTCACCGTATGTTTCCGGACGAGCACAATACGGTGAATTTCACACCCTACTCGCCAAACTGAACGATGTTCAATTTCAAAACTATTTTAGGATGAGAAGAGAGCAATGGGGGCTGCTTTGGATGGCTTGAGGGGTTGCGAGGGGTTGAAAATCGCAGTAGAGAGTGGACTGGAGTCAGGTCTCAACCCATCCAGACCGGATCAGAACGGAGTCCGGTGGGTGGCTCAAGTCAAGTCAGGTCCGGTCGCAGTCTCGCCACTCCCCTTTGAAATACAAAGGATGGGTTCAGACAGGCACGCAAGTGAGGTCAAGTCAAGTCAAGTCCGGTGGCAGTGTCGCCGCACCTTTAAGGGGTGAAAAATAAGGGGTTGAAGTCTCCAGGACGCCGTTTTCTCGATTTTTTTTTTACGGTTTTAAATAGGTAGTTCTCGAACTTGGGAGTTTTTTAAGACCACCCAGAGCATTGTACCTACGTCCAGCCGTTCGTTCACAGTAAGGCCCAAAAGTTTGCACCAACAGATATTTTCAACAGGATGGTGAATGAAATTGTATACATTCAGCCCAAATATCATCACTAGTGACGCGCTAACAATCAGGAATTGGCCCGAGATCATCATTTCTAGGGAGCACATGATTATAATCACGGAATATGAAGTCGAGTTGGTTGTTCTGTGATATTATTTCATTTGAAAACGCTGCAAATCCCTGCACAACGGTTTATTATTTTGTATAGAATACCCTTCTGTTACAGATCACAGCTCTATGTACAGATAACCCGTCTATATAATATGATATGTACTATTCTATACATATTATGTAGATCGCAGACCCTCCGTAGGTTAGTACCTAACCCCGTACTCGTTACTAGGTACCTACCTAAATCACGAGTTAAATGTTGCTAAAATAATTCTGCCGATGACAAACAGTACCTAACAAAAAGAAACACACATAATGAAGTTCTGAAAAGAAATTGTTGATGAGGAGTGAAAAAAGTTGCAAAAGTACCTACCAACAAACTCCAGCCCCTTCTACGTAGATGGTATAATGAACCGTTGTGTAATAATTTACCGTTGAGTAATGATTTACCGTAGTAATAATTTACCCATCAATAATACTTCAACGTTTGTTCAAGTTTCACTACCTACCAACAAACTCCAAAAGAGCCATCATTTTTCAAATGAAATAATATCACAGAACAACCAACTCGACTTCATACTCCGCCAAGATAATCAGGTGATCCCTAGCAATGATTTCATCTCCGCCAAATTTCCTATTGTGGGCGCGTCTCTGGTTACGAGATTTGGTTTGAATTGTATACAATTTCATTCACACTGGAGTCGAAAATGCCTGTCGGTGCAAACTTCGGGGCCTTACTGTGAACGAACGGCTGGACTTACGACGCTCCGGATGGTCTTAAAAAACTCGCAAGTTCAAGAACTATTTAAAACCGTAAAAATATTCACGTAATAAAATGGTATAGGCGTTTTGAAAATTTCAACCCCTATTTTGAACCCCTTAGAGATGACTCACAGTAACGTCGAGCTTCGAGGACCAACTAGACAGCGAACGGAACCTATAACCCGAATTTCATAAATTTTCTTTCATGGTAACTAAGAAAAGTGGCCCGTACGGCGTACGGCGTACGGCGGACAGACAGAAATATTTTTATTGCAGTTTTGGATTCTACATACCTTGAAACGTAAACCATCAAATTTTGAGGGGGGGTAAGAATTTTTTTTTCATGCTCGATTCCAATGGTTCATTATTGAAAATAATAAACCAAAATGATGGCTCTTTTGGAGTTTGTTGAAACTTGATCAAACGTTGAAGTATTATTGATGGGTAAATTATTACACAACGGTTCATTATGCCATCTACGTAGAAGGGGCTGGAGTTTGTTGGTAGGTACTTTTGCAACTTTTTCCACTCCACATCAACAATTTCCCTTCAGAACTTCATTATTTGCGTTTCTTTTTGCCATTTTAGTTACTGCTTGTCATCGACAGAATTATTTTAGCAACATTTAACTCGTGATTTAGGTAGGTACCTAGTAACGAGTACCGGGTTAGGTACTAACCTACGGAGGGTCTGCGGTCTACATAATATGTATAGAATAGTACATATTATATTATATAGACAGAGAGCTGTGATCTGTAACAGAAGTGTTGGTGACACGAACCGAATATGTACCTACTACATATCTCGAAGCTACTCCAGGAAAAGTATGGTCGATGACTGAAACATCCGGATATCAGTTGGGAAAAAAGACAATCGACCGAGTTGAAAAGTTTTGATTTTTCAAGGAAATGGGGAGTTCGTTCGTTGATTGCAGTCTGAGTGACTTGTGAGAAAAGTGACTCATATACCGATTTTGACAATATAGTATTTCCCGTTGCGTTCCAAAAGGTTTAGTTTTCATTCATTCATGAAGAAAGAATCTCTTTGGCTAGGGCAGGGTTTAGTGGCAAAACTCCGAAAAATAGTATCAAGCAGACGGAGTCTAGGTCCAAGATAGAGGGAGAAAGTCCTGGGACTGCTGCCGCTCTTATAGCCATTCCGATACAATCCCTTTGCATTTTTTGTGGAGGAAAACATCATAGTGTAGACTGCTTGAAGACTAGGGATATGTCAGTAGCGGAAAAGAATCAAATCATTAAAGACAAGAATTGTTGTTTCTTGTGCATGAAGACCAATCACGTGGCAAGGCGTTGTAGGTCAAAACCGAAATGTTCTGTTTGTGAGAAGAGACATGCCGCTGTCTTTCGTAGACAGGTTCAACGGAATACCGAGGCTGAGCGACGAGTACCTGCCGCCTCAGCGGCGACCGCGAAGCAGGATCAGGTTTTGGCGGACCTGACTAGTGAAGCTGGAGTTCTCCTACCCACGCTCGTCGTGACTCTTCGAGGAAGGACGCCGAGGAGACTGCGAGCAATCGTAGACACAGGGTCACAGCGGTCGTACACCCCGAAGTCAGTAGCAGACGCTGTGGGACTCGAGCCAGTGAGAAAGGAAGTAATAATCCACTCACTGTTCGGAGGACGGAAGTCTGGGAGCTGCGACCATCAGGTATACCGTATCAACCTAGCTAGCTTAAATGAAGATTACCTATGCACTTTGAAGTTCTTGACCAAGATACCATTTGTGATAGTTTGCCTCATGTTTCCGCACAAACTCAAGGGTTGCGGGAATTCAGAAAGGAAGGTATTCATTTCTCTGGCGTGGGAAGAGGAGCTAATTCGGTGCAGTTGTTAATCGGGGCTGATGTAGCAGGCAAACTATACACGGGCAACATAGAAGCATTATCCGGGGATCTTGTAGCAGTGCATACTACATTAGGTTGGTCTGTGATGGGTCGTACGCCGTCCTATTGTCATGGTAGGGAAAGCATGGCCATGGTCGTTACAAGCATGTTAGAAACGTTGGGGATCATTGATCCAGCTGACCCCAAATCGAAAGTAGAGAAGCAATTAGATGTAGCTAAGAAGTTTTCCGACACAATTAGGATTGACGAAGAGGGCCCTTATGAACTAGCGCATCCTTGGAAGAAAGGACACCCTCCATTGCCTGGTTATTACAAGTTTGCATTGAGGAGGTTGAATTCTACAGTAGAGAAGATGAATAGGGTGGTGGAGGTTCGGCAGTTAACCAGGCTGGGGCAGTGGCGTCATATTCCGGGGGCCATGAATTTGGCTGATCTTCCATCCAGATGGTGCTTGGGAAGGAAGCTTCTTCTCTCTCGCTGGTGGGAGGGGTGGTTACGAGAGGCTATGGATTTATGAGAGTCTTCTGGCGTTTCTTACGATGAAGAAGCCATCGATAGCGAGAAAAGGAAGAGTTCCATTTCGCTTCTGAATAGTACAAACGAGCCGTTGGCAAAGGATTGTTACTATAGGTAGGTTTTCGAAATGGAAGGTAAAGTTGTTGAACTTCTTCCAGGTGCAGACGGGGCTACCCGGCTTTTACAAGTCCGGACAGCATCGGGAGAGCAGTTGTGGCCTGTACAGTGGCTGTACCCGCTTCTGGAGGCACAAGAGCCAGCCGAGAGCAGCTGGCACCGTCGCCATGAGCTGCAGAAGTTATCCGGCACCGCCCTGGATAACTTGGGGGGAGGATGTTGGCGACACGAACCGAATATGTACCTACTACATATATTATCTCGAAGCTACTCCAGGAAAAGTATGTTCGATGACTGAAACATCCGGATATCAGTTGGGAAAAAAGACAATCCGCTGAACCGAGCTGAAAAGTGTGGATGTTTCAAGGAAATGGGGAGTTCGTTCGTTGATTGCAGTCTGAGTGGTAGTGCATTGACTTGTGAGAAAAGTGACTCTTATACCGATTTTGACAATATAGTAGTTCCCGTTGCGTTCCAAAAGGTTTAGTTTTCTTTCATTAGTGTTGTATTCATCTTATTAGCCGTTGTAGATTTAGGAGTGCTTAAGTTGTTGTTTGTTGTGACAAGAAGGGTATTCTGTACAAAATAATAAACCGTTGTGCAGGGATTTGCAGCGTTTTTTATAATGTTTTCATACTTTATGCCAACATTTCAAATTTTTTTCATTGTAACGAAATGAACATTCAAAAAGGTTTTACACATATTTAGTACCTCATTAGAGTTTTGTAATCCATGGATTGTAATTTGTAGTCCACGGATATTCGAACGGAATCGACCACATTTTTACTGTCTTCCTACGGATATTAGGTGCTCAAGGGTTGAAAACGCTGCTGCCAAAGGAAAGAAGAAGAAGAAGTAGAAAAATGTGGAAAAATAACTATTTTCAAACTCCCATAACTCCCGCGTCTGAAGGTCGGGAGGGTTGAAATTTGTTATGCGTCTTCAGGGGCCCCTCGAGAACGGGCGTTTGAAAAATCAACACGGGAGACCCCAGAGGGCCGAGTTAGGGGGGGGGGGGGTAAAAACCCCTACTTGCTGTGTCTTGGTCACTGTAGGTATGGAGGTTTCGGTTTTCTTGGCGGGCGGGACCTACTTAGACCTGCTTACTTTATTCCTATCCATTTTTCCCATTACCTATAAAAATTGCTCAGTACCTAGGTACTTACTAAAAATTTTTAAATTTAGGCGTGGCGGGGGGGGATAAAACGCATAAAAGGCACTTCCTTGGAGCATAACTACTGTGTCTGCAAAATTTCAGCTCTTGACACACTCTCTAACCTACTCTTAAGAACTATCCCCCCAATGGGGGGAGGGGGGAGGGGAATTGTTCAAAAGGTACTTTCCTTGGAGCGTAACGAATATTTGTGCGAAATTTCAGCTCTTAAATTGGGGGAGTCAAAAAAAAAAAAAAATTCTGGCTGATTGCGTAACTTTCCTTTGACCCGTTGGGTTGTTGAGAAAGTCAGAAGTACCTTAAGTTCCAGTCATGCAGCATGAGCATGGCTATAAAAGCAAATTTTCAAAGAAATATTCATGCTGCTGGGTAAAAAGATGACAGCGAGAAACCATACAACTTTTCGCAAAGTTATATTGTTTTTTCGTGATTTTAGCAACTTTTACCGAGTTTGACGCTTATAAAGCCAAATTTGACCCACTATTTTTTGAAAAAAATATTTTTATGATCGAAACAGTCCCTCCGCCGTGAATCACCATCCCACACAACGTCAAGTGAACTAATTTACATTTAGCCCGTAATACCAATTATTATTGACCCCCCCGCCCTCCCCAATCCAATTTTGACCCCCATTCTATGTGAAAAACAATTGAAACGGTCTTTTTCTGTCTTTACTCATCCCTCTATACCAATTTCAGTGATTTTATGTCAACTGTTCGCTATTTTAGCAGTTTCTATAATTTTTGACCCCTGATAACTCCAATTTGCCCCGTGGAATTTTTTATAAAGTTGCTCATCTTCGAACTCATCCTTCTGTTTGGCAAAACGAATATTTTTGGGAAATTTGGAATTTTTGTCATGTACCCAAGGTCAGAAGATATCGTCTGGAGTGACACGCACACGCATATACACATGCACGAACACGCGCGCGCGCACATACATATATCTACGCACACGCGCGCGCGCACATACATGTACACACGCAACGCACGCACACACACACCCACACACTCGCGCACGCGCACACACGCACGCACACACACACACTCACGCACGCACGCCCACCCGCCCACACACACACACACGCACCACACCACACACATATTGAAATCTAGGGGTGAATTCAGGATGCTCTGAAACTCCGCGGAGATACCCCAGATACAATTTTAATTGCTCGTTTCTGTAATTTGAAAGCTGCATTAATGTTTGAGGGGTTGGACAAAAAATCATGCAATATCGAGCTCTGGAATAAGAGAATAGGCCCAATTAAGCAGATAGCACAACAGATTTCGAGGCAATAAGACTAAGTTTGAGGAGGCAGAAACAGACCGAGGTAAGTTTAGAGAGAAGCTCAGATATGTGTATAATCATGAAAATTCAATTCAGAGTCAATTCTTACATCCAGAAATCTGACAGATGGGAGTAGAGAAACGTCTGAGCTGATCCTTGTGCACGAAAAAGAATTGTTCCAGTCTTGCTTGCGTTCAGGACAAGCTTATCTGTATCCATCCATTTCTTTAGCACATCATAATGTAATATAATATAATAAAATATTGCTTCTAGGGCTAAGAAGAGCATTGTGAAAAGCCATGAGTTTGAAAGCAGGGTTAGGAAAAAAACGTGAAACTGTTTCTTGAAAAGAAACGATGAAACAGTTTCTCTAAACCTGCAACAACTGGTTCAAAAGAATGGCCACAGACGAAACGAAGAGTCTTGATTATATTTTGGGTCCCAAGGTTGCCAATAATCCAGTTGTCATGGTCTACACCAAAGGTTCATTATTGAAAATAATAAACCAAAAAACAAAAATTCTGCTGCAGGAAAAAAAAGAAGAAAAAACGGGTATTTCGACACCGTTTCCATTGGAGACAGCTTCGCAGCAGGAAAACCGAAGAAACAGTTTCGTTGTAGGAAAAAAAGGGGGGGAAAACGGCTGATAGGACACCGTTCCTGTTGCTAGACTCAGCTTCGCAGCAGGAAAAACGAAGAAAGTTTCGCCTTTCCGTTGTTCTGGCCGAGAGCCAAAATTTCTTGAAGCGTTATTGTTGTCGAAGCTGTTATTTTGAAAAAGCTTTCCCGAAACTGTTTCATACAATAAACGAACTGTTTTGTTTCGTTCCTCAAAAAGAACAGAAAAGCCCATCCCTATTTGAAAGAGGCAGGTAAAGCAATGTCAATTAGATAACCAATGAATCATAACCTCAAGGCAAATACATGGCTGCACCTGCGCCCAGCCAACTACAACTACCTACTGCAGAGCTAAAAACGCTGCAAAGTCCTTGTCACATGGGTTTATTATTCCACTGGACATACCTGCAGAGATGTTGGCTGTTTATTTATAGTTTCTTTCATATAAAATAATTGAAATATCTATCTCTGGTGGTTTCCACCAATTTTGGCCCCCAAAACACGAATAAAGTACGCTCCTTTTTTTAAAATTATCTCTGTACCATTTAATCGTCTTGATCCACCTGTTGACACTTTTTCCAGTGTTATTCTACAAATTGATGGTGATTTCAGACGATTTCCCAGGTTTTTGACTCATAAAAAATCAATTTCGGGAGCTGAACATCTGGTAGAACCTCAATTATCTATTCTTTGGTCAAAATCGACTTCATATTCGGTCTTCTCGTCCCCAAAAACATGAAAAACGATACCTTAAAAGCTCATGTTACTAACATGTTGCTAAAACGCAAAAAGTACCTATTTTTACACACATTTTCACTCATAACACCCCTGGGTATTTTCCGATCGGGCTGAAAAGTTTCGGGACACAACTAAGGCCCAAATGGAGCATGTGTGCGAAAGAACGATTTTTTTAGACCGAAAATGAAGCCTGTACACGTGATACGGCGGACGGCGGACGGCGTACGGCGGACGGTGGACGGCGGACGGGCATTGCATTTTTGGAATCTACGCACCTTGAAACGGAAAAGGAAAAATTTTGAGGGGGTGTTATAACATTTTTTTGCTGAGCGAATACATAGGTGTATTATTCGCAGAATAATAAACCAAAAGCGCATTGTGAAAGTCTATGATTATGAAAGTCGCTGGTAAAGCAATGTCGATTTGATAACCAGTGAATCACAATCTCAAGGCAAATGCATGGCTGCGCCCAGTTCACTACAACTACAGGTTTCACCCTTTGTCCCTATCAGCTAGGCTATTGATAAAACTTAGCGTTTTTTTCCTAGTGCCTCTCGTCTGGCCTTTACATAGATCTTACGTGGTTGTTACAAGTTTTACCAAACACTTTTCCTATAAAGCCAATATATACAGCTCAAAATGGAATGGCAAATCTAATAAAAATGCAACAGCTCTTGCTTGTAATTAAAACTCCCAACACGAAAGGGAAATTCGTACCCATCTTGCTATGCTTGTGACCAGAAGGGCCTCTATACTCGACAAACTCTATACTCGACCACAAAAAAAAAAACAGGAACGACAAGAACTCACCCAAGGGTAAAATGCCACTTATTGGCCTTTATTACCAGATTGTCTATAGGTAAATGGGTAATTGAGAGTGGTTGTAGTCAGTAGGTACACGTCAGGTCGGCGTGATTGATTTCAGAATTTCTATGCCTCTATGCCAGAAGTTGCTGGTCTTTAAATCACCCTAGGCCACAACTAGGTACAAGTTCGTGAAGGATCTGGTGACGTAGATGTGAGGTTCTAATCAGGTAAGTGTATATTTATGTAAGAATATCTCCTTTGAATTGAATGAAGGTACCTAATTTTCATACTAACCTTCCCTCAGTAGGCATGCTGATCTCTAAAGATTACTCAGTGACGTTCGATGCTGATGGCTGCGAGATTGTTGAAAGTGACACCACACCTGTGAAAGATGATGCAATATTGTCTGCACCCACAGAGGGTGGAGTATTCATGCGAAAACTTGAGCGCTGGTTGCTCAGGGGCTAGATGGATGTTTACGTTCATAGAACAACTACTCAAGGAAATTTGAATGTATTTCCTGGACTCCAAAGCTGGCATTGTAGAGATTTTTCTTTTTTTTCTTTTCTCAACATATTTATTGGCTGCACGTACTTACCTACAGGTACAGCCTAATAGAGCACATCAATATACAATAATTGCTTTAGTTACATGATAGCTTAATAATTTATTGAGAGACCAGTTTATTGTAGTACTAGCTGTGTACCCGCGCTTCGCAACGGTAGAACAGACACCCCCTTTAGGACAGGCCCCACTCATAACAGCCGTATACGTTCAGCCGTTCTCATTTATCGATGCCGAGACAAACAAACAGACTGACACTGTTTTATGATATATTATACTATTTGAACCGACGCGTGTTGCTGCGATTTAAATAAATGGAGCCAACGGTCATGTATTTTAATGTGCCTGTATCCCCCCTCCTCAACTGATCAGAAACCTTCCCCAATGCCAACCCTAACTGCCTTTAACCCCCCCCCCCCCCCCCGTATTCTATGAACCCTCCCTACCTGGTTAGAAACATTCCTCAATGTTCACACAACAAATTCCCAAAGTTGCACTCCAATTGGTCAAGTAGTTTTGAAATTTCTGTAGACCCCCCCCCCCCCCTCTCATAACCTGTACCCCCCTCCCACTAACATCCTGATTGAAGTACCACTTGAATGTACTCGTCGAGCTGAATCCAGAATCTAATTACAATCGGATTTACGTCCAACCGTTCAAAGTTATTATAAGCATAAACATCCTCATAGAAGTGATTATAACACGTTTTTTAGTAGTATTTCATTCATAGCGTTTCAACGGATGGACAGATTCAAATGCGGATTTTTCATAAACCTTCCCAGATAAATTCTGCGTCATATGGTACCAGCCGCAACTTTCTACGTTCAGCCGTTCTCAATTGATGCCGAGACAAACAAACAAACAAACAAACAGACAAACAGACACTGTTTTATTATATGTATAGATAACTATATACCTACCCTTACGTATAAACTTACACTATACTTTCTTATATATACTATACTACGTACTTATATACTTATACAAATACGCCTTTTAAAAGCTTCTTTTAAATACAAAGAATGGAGGAAGTCTTGGGTTACTTTAATGTGCTTATCACTTTATCAAACACTTGAACATTAACATGAAATCAGACTGAAGGGTTCTGTGGAGGATGCAGGTACTGGATCCTCAGCATATGGCACCTCTCCGAGCAGCCCTAAGCATTCTCTACTCCCTCCACATCGGCCCCCAGCAGCAGAGGCCGCCTAAGCCTCCCAATAAGCCCTGCACAAAGAGGATAGCAAGAGTCTCCCTCCACACCAGCACAAAGAAGGCCCTCCGAAGTGGTGATGCTGGTGAAAACCATAGAAGGCCACTGAAAACTTTCCAGCCACAACTTCATGGGTCTAAAAACCGGAAGAGGAAGCCGCCCCTCAGCTCAACGGAGATGATCAGGGGGGGGTGGCAGAGGGAGGGGGTGACTTCCTCTTCCTCAGGCTGATTTTGCTCCAGGCACACCTTCACAGAGCAGAGCCCCCCCCCCCCCCCCCGGCCAGGGGCTTCTGCCTCCACATAGCCCTGATTCAAGATCCCTGGACATGAAAAACCAGATTAGAGGAATTCCATCAAGCTCAGATAAGTTTATATAGTGTCAGAAGGAATGATGCTGGAGAGCAGCTATCCCTTATTAAAGATGATGTAGGTACTTACTATGGCTACGCCGATTTCATTTCATTTCTGAACAGGAAGCAGGAAAATCGTTGAGGCGTTGGCCTTATTCCCAGGAGAAGAAGAGGAAATCCCTCAACAGAAAA
>OX940974.1:54028678-54079179 GCA_954871275.1 Leptopterna dolabrata | reverse complement strand
ACCCAAGATTATGAAAGATTATGAACATTGAAGTTAGACTACCTTTAAAACCAATGGTTGATTCCATGATTTTGCCAACTTTTCTTAGTGTAGGATATTCCCCTCTATCATAAAACTCAGCCACTGATCTCCTTACTACGTCTTTGTTGAAATCGTCCAGGCCTGTGACGGGTCTGCTGTGTAGTATTTTTCTTTCTTGGAGAATGAATGCTCTGCTCTTCATCTGCACTCAATTCCAATTCGTCGTCATCTCCTTCGTGACACCCCTGTTCGACTTCAGCTACTATCCTTTTAATTGTTTTCCCGCTGAGACCGACCGCTTCACCTATATTCTCATGTATGTGAGGAAAAACTTCCCCGATGCTTGCATTCGGATTTGAATCCAAGTGATCTTTAATGAAAAGATAAAAACTATAAATATATTTCTTTGACTGTGAACGCTTGTCTCGTGCTTTAGGCATTATGAAGAGGTGTTCGAATGATATATCTTATAATAAATAACCACTCGTAAAAAATAAAAATAAAATAACTATATGTGTTATAATAAAATAACCACTCGTTTTTACCGATTCACATTACTGAACTTGACCAACTCTGTTCAGAAACTCAAACGCAACTGACAACCAGAAGAAGTGAAAGGAAATGATAACGGGAGTGTGCCACCTTCATCCATGGTGCACACGCCTTTCACCACTTCCATGCGACTTTTACCACCGTCATCTCAACAGTCGGAGCGCACACACACACTCCTATTCATTCGTCTTCCAGTTTTAATGATTATTCATTGTGCTTCATTTTTTACACACGTGACTGTTCTTTTTTAAACCTGAATCTGCCTTACGTTATCGTGTTATTTCCTAAATTAAACCTTCGCTTTTTACGAGGTATTTTTCTTATGTGGATTCCCCCACATAAATGGTGACCCTGATCGACACGCGCTACATCAAGATGTCAAAGGAAGACCCGGCGAATACGTCCCTGCTTGACTTGGATAACGACGATATGAGACAGCTGGGTGCCTCAGGGCCCCAAGTAAGTAAGGTGAGCGTAAAACTACCTCCGTTTTGGCGGCGTAGGCCCGATCTGTGGTTCAGAACAGTCGAGGCCCAATTTGACTTGACATATATCACCCGTGACATCACCAAATATAACCACGTTGTTAGCAATTTAGATGTAGATGTGATGGAACAAGTCAGTGCAGTCATTAACGACCCGCCTGTCAATGATCGTTATGGCACATTGAAAGCCAGATTAATAGGGGCATTTTCTGACTCCGAAGAATCCAAACTTCGTCAGCTACTACAGGAGCTCGACCTTGGGGCCGATCGAAACCCTCACAGCTTTGGCGCCGTATGAGGGATCTTTCCAGCGGTTGTCTGTCTGACGACGTTTTGAAATCGTTGTGGATACAGCGTTTACCAGTAAGTGTACAGACTGTTCTAGCTAATAGTAAAGAACCTGTTGACTCAATGACTGTTATGGCGGACCGCATCATTGAAATTGTACGCCCTTCACACAGTGTGCATGCTGTCACCAACCCATTACCCTTACTACCTCCTCATGATTACAGCCGCCTTGTAGCCGCCGTTGAGGCTCTCACCGCTAAAGTGGAAAGCCTAGAGGCTATTTCTAGTCATAGTAATGAACCTAGGAGGTCCCGCTCGACGTCTCGCCCTCGATTTGATCCTAAACGCCCGCCTTCTGCAGAGGGGTGGTGTGCATATCACAGTTACTTCAAGGAGAAAGCTCACAAATGCATTGCTCCTTGTACTTTTAAGACATCGGAAAACTAGAGTCCTGTACGCCAGAGGCGGCAAGCATACAGAGTTCTAACAGCTGTCTTTTCATCACGGACAAATCCTCCGGCATGCGTTTCCTTATTGATAGTGGCGCCGACGTGTCTGTCCTTCCTCCTAACGACCAGGACAAAAGATCCAGCCCCCACAAGCATACACTTTTTAATGCCAACGGAACTTCCATTCCTACATAATATGGTGAAAGACTTGTTATCCTTGATTTAGGCTTGCGGCGCCCGTTCAAGTGGCCATTCATTATCGCCTCAGTCACTCATCCTATTATTGGTGCTGACATTTTGAGATACTACCACTTATTAGTATATATCCGAGGTAGGAAACTAGTCGATGGCACTACTCAACTTTCAACTCTCACTTCAATTGGTACTGACTCATCTTTAGCGGATAATGACTCTATTCAGTGCATGATCCTGTAAATCAATATGCCTCCCTTTTGCAGGAATTTCCTGACATCATCCGCCCACCTACTTTTCCTAATGCTGCTTGTTCTCACTCTACAGTCCATGTGATTGAAACCACTGGTCAGCCCATTCGCAGCCGTTTTCGGCGATTGACCCCTGAGAAACTCAAGATAGCCAAGGCGGAATTTCAAACTATGATGGATCTGGGAATCTGCATGCCTTCCAATTCCAGCTGGGGAAGCCCTCTTCACCTTGTACCCAAGAAGGATGGTGGATGGCGCACTTGTGGTGACTACAGACGATTGAATAATGTAACCAAGCCTGACAGATATCCCATCCCTCATCTCCATGATTTCTCTATAAACCTAGCTGGGAAAACGATATTTTCCAAAGTTGATTTATTTCGTGCCTATCACCAAATACCAGTAGCACCTCAAGACATTCCCAAAACTGCTATTGTAACTCCTTTTGGGCTCTTTGAGTTTGTTGTGATGACTTTTGGAATGAGAAACGCTGGGCAAACCTTTCAAAGATTTATGGATGAGATCCTAGGTGACCTTGATTTTGTTTATGTATTTCTGGATGATGCTCTTATTGCTTCTACCTCACCTGAGGAACACCTTAACCATCTGTGCATCTTATTTTCAAAGTTCCAGCAGTACGGCATTTGTTTGAACCCAGCAAAATGCGTACTTGGAGTGGATTCTTTGGAATTCCTTGGATATCATGTGTCTGCTGCAGGCACACGCCCATTACCTGATCGAGTCAAATCTCTACTTGATGCCCAACGTCCAACCACATATGCGCAGCTTCGCAGTTTTTTAGGAGCCATCAATTATTATTGACGCTTTATGAATCATGCTGCTCACAATCAAGCCATCCTTCATAGTTCTGTGGCATCTGCTCGCATGCAGGACAGCGTTCAATGGACACCAGAGCTTTTGCAGTCGTTTGAAGCATGCAAGACTTCACTTGCTCAGGCAGCTCTCCTTGCGCATCCTTGCTCCGATTCTCCACTCGTCATGCATGTTGATGCATCACAGTCCGCCATTGGCTCTGTATTAGAACAAATCTATAATGGTACAGCTGAGCCAATTGGTTTCTTCTCACGTAAGCTCAGCCCTGCTGAAACAAGCTACTCAACCTATGACAGAGAGCTTCTGGCTATCTACGCTTCCATCAAGCATTTTCAACACTATGCTGAAGGTCCTGAGCTGACCGTTTATACCGACCACAAGCCTCTTATTTATGATTTTGTGCAAAACCCTGAAAAAGCTTCTCCTCGCCAACTCAGACACCTAGATTTTATAGGACAACACAAAACTGACATTCGTCACCTCCCTGGCAATGAAAATGTTGTGGCAGATTATCTTTCCCGAATTGATGCCGTTTCTACCCAACCTCAGACTCTTGATTTTGAAGAACTGTCTCGCCAACAAGCTTTAGATCCAGAACTTGAAGAGGTCCTCAAGAACTCAACCTCTTTACTACTCACTCCTCAACCAGTTCCAGGAACCTCCGTCTCCATCTATTGTGATCAACACGAGTTTTTGTACCTTTGACTATGAGACAATCTGTATTTGACCTGCTGCATAACCTATCCCACCCTTCACCCAAGAGAACCTCTGCTCTCATGAGGCAACGCTTTGTGTGGCCCTCAATTGACAAGGATATTAAAGCTTGGTCTAGGAGTTGTATTGACTGTCAGCGGTCAAAGATCAGTCGCCACACACGCAGCCCATTGGGAAGTTTTCATCTGGCCAACCAGCGATTCGATCATATCCATTTGGACATTGTGGGCCCATTGCCCCGGTCTCAGGAGTACCGCTACCTGCTCACAATGATCGACCGTTTTAGTTCCTGGCCTGAGGCTGTACCCATACCTGACATTACGGCTGACACCATCGCAAGAGCCTTTTTCTCTCAATGGATTTCAAGATATGGTGTACCGAGTCGGCTTACTACGGACCGTGGACGTCAGTTTGACTCCTCACTGTTCAAGTCTCTCAATACACTCCTTGGGGTGACTCATTTCCGAACAACTGCTTATCATCCACAGGCCAATGGCAAGGTGGAACGATGGCATCGTTCCCTGAAGGCTGCGCTCAAATGCTTTAGTGATGACAATTGGGTAACTCACCTGCCAACAGTTCTCCTTGGCTTACGCAATGTGTTGCTCGATTCTGGGTACTCTGCGTCCCAACTCCTCTATGGTTCTTCTGTGCACCTCCCTGGAGACTTTTTAGCACCTGCTCCTGCCTCTCCAAGTGACCCAGCAACAATGGATGTTTTTATTCAGCTACTCCGAGACAACCTCCATAGTATGAGCCCAGTACTTCAAGTGACAGCCGTCACATCTTTGTACATCCTGACCTGCAAATTGCCTCACATGTCTTTGTGCGAGTGGATGCAGTACGCCACCCTCTCCAGCAGCCATACGTTGGACCATTTCCTGTCATCAAACGTGGAGACAAAGGTTTTACTGTGGATCGTGATGGCCAACAGGATGTGATTTCCACTGACAGGTTGAAGCCAGCATTTTTGCTCAACAGTTCTCAGCATCTGTCAGCTGAAGCCTCCCTCAGTACACCACCTGCTTCTGCCATTTGCTCCACTCCTCCAGCTCTCCAGGACACAGCCCCTCTACTGCCACCCAGTGCTACCTCCAGCAGCCCTGTTACTACACGTCTAGGCAGAGCTGTAACCCGGCCTGTGCGCTTCAGGGACTAATGGACCTTTTCTCTGGAGGGGGGACTACTGTGCCACCTTCATCCATGGTGCACACGCCTTCCACCACATCCATGCGACTTCTACCACCGTCAGCTCAACAGTCGGAGCGCACACACACACTCCTATTCATTCGTCTTCCAGTTTTAATGATTATTAATTGTGCTTCATTTTTACACATGTGATTGTTCGTTTAACCTGAATCTGCCTTACGTTATCGTGTCATTTTCTAAATTAAACCTTCGCTTTTTTACGAGGTATTTTTCTTATGTGGATTCCCCCACAAGCTATTTCAGTATTACTGCACGTGAAAGAAACAATAAATGAACTGCCAAAATTACTGTAGGTATGTCCAATAGAATAATAAACCCTTGTGACAAGGACTTTGCAGCGTTTTTTCTTTTTTGGTCAAATCGGTTTGTTAAAATGAAGAAAAATCATTTTGAAGAAAAAAAAGATGTGATAGTATAATATTTTGTTGTGACATGTGTCAAGGGTGTTCTTAGAAAATGTTTTAGTTTCAAAATCTTGTGCTTTTGGCCTCAGAGAAATATGTTGGTTTATATTGTTCATTTATGGTTGATGGAAACTGCTTAAAGATTTTTTCAATGTTTAATAGGTACCTACTTTTTTAAATTTCAAAAAATGTGGATTTTTAAAATTGTGATTTTTGATTTCGTTTTAAAAACTGTTGCGATGGTCTATGTTTTATGTTTGCAGCATAGCAGTCGAGGAGGAGCGTTGGAGTTATTTTACCCTAAGCTAGGGACCTTTTCACTCTAGGGCATTTTTGTCAACACCACCTTCCTAACCTTCTTCTTCGATCGTTGTTATATTGTGACATGTGCTTTTTTCGTTCTTTTCCATGTTTAATAAAACCATTGATACTATAAAATTATATTATTTCATCAGTATCTAGTCGTCAGAATGGAGATACCCTTAGGTCGCTTTGCTTTTTGACGTATAACTCACAGGAAAATAGTAGAATCTAGAAGGCCTAGGAAAATACTGAATCTACAGTATTATAATACAGAATCCTCAATTGGAAAATTCCCTGCGGAGCTGGAGACAGATTGAAGACTCCCCTCTCACCCACCACAAAGATCGAAGTAGCGAAACCCAGTCTGAGTCTGTCTCCTACGCATCTCTATTCATTAAGGCGGAGGTCTACATTACATTACTGTGTTGTGTAGTAAGTAGTAAAGATCGATCGAGCGGGATCTGATTGGACTGGGGATGACACGAGAAACTTTACATAGGTAGGTACTTACCTACCTATCTGACCCAACAACTGGAAATGGCGAAAATAGGGGGGTTCAAATTTTCAAAAATTTCCATAGTACCTCGAAGACTTTCAATAGGTGAAGGGATATTCTACTTGTCAAAATCACGAAAATGGCTTTCACATTTTACAAACCACCAATTCACTTATTAGTTGGTATAACTTAGGTGTGCGAATGACTTATTATAGATCATATCGATATACAGGGAAGGTTTACCTGGAGAACAAGGGTTTTTCTCGCATCCTGATCGTCCTTTACATCGTTGACCGTCTCCTGTCAATCCACTGGGGCATGGGCCACAGTGAAATCCTTCCACGGTGTCATAACATCGCACCCCTGCAAAATCACCAACGTTAATCTGTATCTACATTTGTTCTATGTATCCAACCTACCTTACCTATGAACCTATCTTATTAACCTAATTAAGTAGGTAGGTACTTAGAGCTCCCTACATAATGGATGCAATTAGCGGGTCGTTGATTTATTAACCCCGGGGCAAGTAGGGAAAACCCAAATGCTAGGTTGCTGCTTGGTAAGATCGAGCAGTTTCCATGAACTCAGGAACCAGCCACGGACCGTCACTGTAGGAATTGTGGCGTCAGGTGCGCCCAATCATATAAAAACGATTTTGCCGATAGTAAGCCCGGTGTCATTCCGGCATTCTAGTTACTAATGCAGATGAGTTTCCAATAAATAAGTGTAAAATAATCAATTTTCTGTAGCCCTTAAGCAAAATGATTAAACAAGAAAGAAAACTTACTTTTTACGGTCATAATAGGCAGGTAGTTGGGCTATAAATGAAGTTTCCTACAGAAACCGAGAAAGCCACATTACTTCACTTGAATTTGGTTTATTATTCTGTGAATAATAAACCTATGTATTCCACCTATGTATTCGCTCAGCAAACAATTTTTGTAGCACCCCCCTCAAAAATTTTTCTTTTACGTTTCAAGGTACAAAGATTCCAAAAACGCTGCGAAGTCCTTGTCACATGGGTTTATTATTTTATTAGACATATCTACAGAAATGTTGGCTATTCATTTATTGTTTCTTCCGTGTGCAGTAATAATTTAAATAGCTATTTTTGATGGTTTCCACCAATTTTGGCCCCCAAAAACACGAATTAGGCTCCTATTGGTTTATTATTCTATGAATAATACACCTATGTATTCGCCCAGCAAACATTTTGTATAACACCCTGTCGTGATCCTCCCAGAAAGTCAACTCTTGTGTATTAAGATTGTGCAAATAATAAATGCAACGAGTGAGGTGGCTTATGTGACCAGAGTCACAGAGACCTGAAAGCTCCCCACCAGTCCCCACGGACTGGGGGAGAGTGGACAGGAGACTATAAAAACTCGCGGGCTGCGCCTGAGTGTCACCTCATTCTACGCTCTCCTCAAGTCGATGACTTATCTCTCTCTCTCTCTCTCCTCTCATGCCTCGTTACCTTCTGCCACAAAAGATCCCAGATTGGTGGAACCGGCATTGGTGATAACCAGCCTCGAGTGGCAACCTCTGGGCATATCCCTCTAGCGTCTTTAGTGGTGGTAACCTTCCTTCCTTGCTGGTGTTAACCTTTTAGACGCTACATCCACCAACCTTCTCCTCCATCACACTCACTCACCTTACCTCACCTCACCTCGCCTTACCTCACCTAGCCACCGCACACCTCCTCAAAATTTTTCTATTAAGTTTCAAGGTGTGTAGATTCCAAAAACGCAATGTTCGTCTGCCGCATCATGCATATCTACTTTATTTTCGGTCTAAAAAATTAGTTCTTTCACGCGCAGGCTCCATTTGGGCCCTCGCTGTGTCCTGAAACTTTGCAGCCCGATCGGAATATACCCAATGGTGTTATGGGTGAAAAATGGGTGTAAAAATAGGGTTTTGGTTTGTTATTCTGTGACTAATACACTTATTACACTTATTATGTATTCGCTCAGCAGAAAAATTTCATAACCCTAAATATCGTTGAAATGAGTTCAAACTTAGAGGGTCGATCAGGAATAATACTTTGATACTTCTAAATGAATTTCATTGGAATCGTACTTACTGTAACTTTCGTATGCGCATTTGCCAACATGAAATGTTTACTATTTCCTTGTAACGCTTCTAACTACGCGAAAAACAGTTGTACAGAGCCGACATGTTGCGGGTACACGCGGGTTGGATCGCAAATGGTCCTGTTTCAAAATCATGGAAATCGTTTCGTCTGCGCATGCGCAAATGTGAAATACTTGAAACGCCCATAACTACTTTAAATATCGTTGAAATGAACTCAGATTTGGAGGGTCGATCAAGAATAATTCTTTGGTAGTTCCATGAAAATTTCATTCGTCTGCGCATGCGCGAACATGTTTTCTTTTGCGTTTCAAGGTGCGTAGATTCCAAAACACTGCTAAGTCCTTGTCACATGGTTTTATTATTTTACTGGTCATACCTACCTACAGAAATTCTGGGAAAACATTTATTGTTTCTTTCATGTGCAATAATTGAAATATCTATTGTTGATGGTTTCCACTAATTTTGGTCCCCAAAAAACTAATTAGGCTCCTATTTTGGACAAATTATCTTTGATAATTGATAGTGCCATTTAATTGTCTTGATTCACCTGTTGATACTATTTCCAGTATTAACAGGATAGTATTTCTAGTACCTGTTGATACTATTCCTAGTGTGTGGAAGAACGACGATTTTAGACCAAATATTAACGTTAATTTGCCTGAAACTTTGTTAGAACCTCCACTTTCCACTCTGGTCAAAATCGACTTCATATTTGGTCTCCTCGTCCTAAAAAACATGGAAAACAATACCTCACAAGCCCGCGTTACTAAAACACCAAAAACCCCATTTTTCACCCATAACACCCTTGGGTATATTTCGATCGGGTTGCAAAGTTTAGGGACACAACTAGGGCCCAAATGGAGCATGTAGGCGAAAGAACGAATTTTTTAGACCGAAATTAAGGTAGATACGGATGATACGGTGGACGGCGGACGGACATTGCAGGTTTGGAATCTACGCACATTGAAACGTAAAAGAAAACATTTTGAGGGGGTGTTATAAAATTTTTTTGCTGAGCGAATACATAGGTGTATTATTCAGAGAATAATAAACCAAAATGCAACGTCGGCCGTATCATCCATATCTACTTTATTTTCTGTCTAAAAAATTCGTTCTTTCGCACACTGGCTCCATTTGGGCCGTAGTTGTGGCCCGAAGCTTTGCAGCCCGATCTGGATACACATAAGGGTTTCGTGGGTGAAAAATGGGGGTAAAAATAGGGTTTTTTGGTGTTTCGTTAGCATGAGCTTGTGATGCATTGTTTTCCACGTTATTTACGACGAGAAGACCGAATATGATGTCGATTTTGACCAAAGCGTGAAAATTGAGGTTCTAACGAAGTTTCAGCCTTCATTTAAAGTTCTAAAACTAAGTCTAAAATCGCCTTCTTCCGCACACAGTTTGGGTAACCATTTGGAAACACATTTGGGTCCTAGTTGTGATCCGAAGCGTGGCAGCACGATCGGAATCCACCCGTTATGGTGGGGGGGGGGGGGGGATGGCTGTAAAAGTAGTGGGTTCCAGGGTTTTTTTCTTTTAGGTTTTATTGAACATGACCTTGTGTTTTTAGGGCGATAAGACCGAATATGAAGTTGATTTTGACCAAAGAGTGAAGAACTGATGTAACGAAGGTTCAACTCCAATAATTCATTTTTTATGAGTAAAAAACGTGGGAAATTGTCTAAAACCACCATACATTTTTATAATAACATTAGACTAACAGGTATAATTAACAGGTGAATCAAGGCAATTAAACGGCACCATCAATGATCGAAGATAATTAATTTTTTTTAAATAGGAGCTTAATTCGTGTTTTTGGGGGCCAAATATGGTGGAAACCATCAAACATAGCCATTTCAATTATTGCACACGAAAGAAACAATAAAAACAGCCAACATTTCTGTCTGTATGTCCAACAGAATAATAAACCCATGTACTTGGACTTTGCAGCGTTTTTTCTGAGGTTTTAATGAACACGAGCTTGTGTTGTTTTCCATGCTGTTTAGGGCGAGAAGGCAGAATGTGAAGTTGATTTTGACCAAAGAGTGAAGAATTCAACGTAGTAAATCACTCGTGAAGAATCGTGGAAACCCATTTCGAAGAAAAACGAAGTTATTGAAAGGTTGTCTATTTTCACTAATATACGAAAAAACGCGAAAAATACACTGTTAACAGTGTATTTTTAACAGAGTACTAATAACAGTGTGTTAGTAACATGAACTTGTGAGGTATCGTTTTCCATGTTTTTTAGGACGAGAAGACCAAATTTGAAGTCGATTTTGACCTAAGAATGGAAAATCGAGGTTCTAACGACGTTTCAGCCTCAAATTTACGTTAAATTTGGTCTGAAATCGTTGTTTTTCCGCACACAGTT
This sequence comes from Leptopterna dolabrata, assembly GCA_954871275.1. Taxonomy (NCBI): domain Eukaryota; kingdom Metazoa; phylum Arthropoda; class Insecta; order Hemiptera; family Miridae; genus Leptopterna; species Leptopterna dolabrata. Next base: position 54,068,513 of record OX940974.1, on the reverse strand, counting down.
TGGGTCCCCATTAGGGAGCACGTTTGGGTTCTAGTTGTGCTCAGAAGCTCGGCAGCCCGATCGGAATACACTCAGGGGTGTTATGGGGGGAAATGGGTGTAAGAATAGGGGTTTTCGAGGTTCTTATTTTGAGGTTTTAGTGAACCATGAGCTTGTGAGGTATCGTTTTCCTTTGTTTTTTTTAGGGCGAGAATACCGAATATGAAGTTGATTTTGACCGAAGAGTGAAGAATTGAGGTTGTAACGAAGGTTCAGCTCCCAAAATTCATTTTGTATGAGTTAAAAACCTGGGGAATTGTCTGAAACCACCGTAAATTTGTGTAGCAACACTACAAGTGTGTAACAGGTGAATCAAGACAACTGAATGGCACTATCAATGATCAAAGATAATTTGTAAATAAATAGGAGCCTAATTCGTGTTTTGGGGGGGGGGGGGGGCCTTAATTGGCGGAAACCATCAAGAATAACTATTTCAATATATTGCACAGGAAAGAAACAATAAATGAACAGCGACATTTCTGGAGTTATGTCCGATAGAATAATAAACCCATGTGACACGGGCTTGGCAGCGTTTATAAAATCTTTACCCTCTTGAAATAATTAGGTAGGTAGGAGATAATGGTTATAAGCTCACTCCGAGAAGCTCTGGATTACCGGAAGGACCGGCCTCAGTAGTTGGTTCTCGTTCGTTTGGCAAACCGGCAATTACAGAGCTATTTCTGATATTGCATTCTTCTTTTTCCATGGCGCTAAAAATTTGGCCAGCCCAGTGAGGAGTACCCATGACTTCTGTTTATAAGACTTCCCATTTTTAAATGAAAGTAGGTTCCATTCTTAGAATTTTGGGACCAACCTTACCCTCCTACGGTGAATAGTTGTTTTTCTATGAGCTTTCAAATTTTCGGCATCCAGTGACGTCATCGCACCCTCCCGCCTGGGCGGTATCTCCTTGCCACTGTGACGTCACTCGTTGCCGAAACTTTGAAAGCTCAGAACTACTCATCGTAGGAGAGTGCGGTTGGTCTCATTCGTTTAAAAATATAAGCAGAAGTCATGGGTACTCCTCATAGTTGTGCAGCTGCACTCCAGTCTCTGATACCCTGGAAGGAATGCGCGTCCCGTCTCCTGTTCCACAACATCAACCACTGAAATTTGGGGCGACTATGCCTTCGTTTTCAATGGATTATTAATTTCACCTATTATGCATGGACAATTTTCGCTCGACTTTTTCAGTAAAATAATAGCTGTGCTAGCTGATATCGTAAGTCATTCACAGCTCCTCGATCCTGCTATTTATTTCGGATCAGGCAAAGTAATACCTACTATGTAGGTACAGGCATGTGATTTTCAGTGCAGAAATTTATATGCACTTGATTTTATCTAACCCCATCAATTTTTCAATAAACTAGGCTTTATTCTATAAATGTGATGTGTTCTATGAATGATGTTGATAAAATTTCCATAAATAACCTAGGTATCTACCCTCATTACACTAAAGTCACTTGTGAAGTTGAAGAGTGAAATTTTGGAGGAGGTCCCTACTCGTCAGTTGTTTCCATATGCAATCACAATAGCACCCGGGTTTTAATCAAAGATTCGGATTCTACGCTTAGATTAAAAATATCATCGCGGCGAAATATCATCCCTGCCTGATGATGGGATATAGCAAGATCAATTTCCATCGGTGCACTCCTACCTCCTAGTTCAGTTGACATCCTCCTCCTTTCCCCTAACTGACTATTCAGTAAATCAATCAACACAATTACTTTATAAGGATTAAATTACCGGGGTAGCAAGGTCGTCGTTCGCAGGTAACGCCAGGCTTGCAATGGGCACCATCACCCACGTAGCCAGATGGGCACCGTCCACATCTAGGTCCATCGTCTGTGTCCTGGCATTCTACTCCTGGAAAGCACGGAGGCGGTTCACTTCTACACGTGTCTCGCCGGAGGTCTTCGCCTGAAAAATAATGAGGTATTCTATGAAAAATAAGAAGGTACCTACCTACTAACCAGAGAATGGTATTCAGTTTTATTCTCGAAGAAATAACGCTGGCACATCATGTAAGTATGATATTAAGTAGGTACCTATCTAGGTATCTAGGGACTTTGCTCAACGTCTTGATGCAAAGCATTTGCTCAACCGAAGGTAAGCTACCTACTCTGAACTCTGAAGACGCCGGCATCACCTCTAGCTTGATTTTTCCATTCCTACAAAAATACTACGTACTGTCAACAGAATTGCCTAGATGATCTCAATAAACGAAAATATTATAGTTCTATCTTCCTTCTCTTCTTACAACTGGTTTGTGAAAATTAATCTATCTGTATGCAGCGTGTTCCCGGTCTGGCAAACTTGAGAACTGCAGTTTAGTTCCTTGACATTTCTACTACAGCTTTTCTACTACAGTAGAAAATGTTCATAACAACATCGTTTACAGTGACCAACAGGTTATAACGACCGAATCTTGAGCCGAGGTTTGGCCTGAAGGTATACCTACTCATATATACCTACGGGTTTGGTTTATAATTCTGTGAATAATGCACCTATGTATTCGCATCAGGTTTATTATTCGGTGAATAATACACCTATGTAATCGCTCAGCAAACAATTATAACGCCCCCTCAAAATTTTAACATGGAACATGTTTTTACGGGAGTAAACCAGGCTGAAGAGCGTCCCGTCCATGTCCGCGTAAACTCCCCTCACCGCCGCCCGCACAGTTCTCCCTCTAACCCACTCCTGCCACCGCCCTACCACACGTGGTGCCTTCTCCGAGGAGAGCCAGACCCCACTCCGCTGAAAACTGCCAAGGGGGTTCTACCTACCCGAAAAACGCCGAAAGCAGCTGACGACGTGTATTACATTACATTGCGTTAGGTTGCTGGACCGAGGCTTGGAAAGCCCACGCAGTTTTTTTTGCTTCCTCACTACCGAAGGCAGGGAAGCCTTGGATTCGTCATTGAGTAAAAAAAGTTCATGTCCTCCAAAATGAAAATTTCCACTACCATTTTCCGTTTCAGACATCGAGGAACATATTTGGTTCCGTGTCTGTCTGTCTGTGGTAATTCCTTGCAACACCCATAACTACCCGAAATAATGGTCGAAGTGGGCTGAAATTTCGAGGGTAGGTGCGGGTTCGGTCACAGATGGTCCCATACCAAAATCATTGAAAAGCGATGTAGCTTCCTTCCGCGCATGCGCAAACGTGAAATCATTGGAACACCCATAACTACCCTAAATATCGTTGAAATGAGTTTAAACTTGGAGGGTCGGTCAGGAATAATACTTTGATAGTCCCAAATTAATTTCAATGGAATCGTAATGTAACTTTGATCTATGCATGCGCGAACATGAAATGTTGACCATTTCCTTGTAACACTTCAAACTACGCGATAAATAGTCGTAGAGAGCTGCAATTCGGAGGGTATACGCGGGTTGGATCGCAGATGGTCCCGTTTCAAAATCATGAAAGTCGTTTCGTCTGCGCATGCGCAAACGTTAAATATTTGGAGTGCCAATAACTACATGGGCAAGTGTCTGATGGCAACACCGTCGAGGGAAAATTAATATTCGCTCTCCCTTCGTTAATAATTGACCGATTTTCAATCAGTAAACTGCATTGGATTCACAATCAGCATAGAATTTCCGGAAATTGGTTCTGGTGTCCAAAATTTGTACATCTGGGTCACTGGCGTTCGAATTTGGCTGATTTTTTCGGAAATCCCAATTACCCAAATTCTAGAGGGTTGTGTCCTGATTACTATGGTTTTTTCAAATTTAAAATTGGACCACTAAAACCCCATCAATTATTGTCCAGTAGGTGATGGGCGAGGGGGTTGGGGAGGAAGACAGCTCTTGAATGGGGGTAGGCGGCTTCCCAGTCGGGTCCGAGGCCCCCGCGGCGCTCAGGTAGGTACCTGACTAGTAATTCTCTTCCAACAATCGTTTCTACCCAGCTAACCATAATTGCCCTCAATCAGACAGCAAGTTGACGATAGCTGATGCTGCGTCAAGAAACAAATCATTCTTTATATCTCACAAAGATTTGAAATTAAAGAGAACCCATCCCTATTACTGTCAAGTCCATGGGCAACTGCACATTGCGGGAGCGACTAAATGTTATTTCGTAGTGTACACGGGCAAAGACTTGCACATCGAAGAAATTCCAATCAACGATGAGTTATGGAATCAAAAGATGGAGAAAAAACTCATTTACTTTTACCATCACGCTCTGCTCCCTGAATTGGTAGATTTAAGATTGACGAGAAGCAGCCAAATTCGGGAGCCAGAAGTCTCTTTTGATGAGTTCTTATTACTCAGTTGATATTGTTACTTTTGTTATTTATTTCCGAAGAACCAAAAAAGCTATTAATTAATAAATTGAAATTGTAACAATTTCGTTGCTACGTTCATACCCCTTCTTTAGCAAATCTCACGTTTGCTCTATCATACTTTTTCGATTTATTAGAACATTATGTATGAACAACCTACCAAATTATTCCAAGTGTCTTTCGGATTTGAAAATTTTAGGTGTGATCATCCTGGAATAACGTCGATTTGAAAAAAATGGAAAATAAAAAATTAATGGTTGCGCATTGTGTAACGTCCTAATTATCAAGTACCTACCCGTTGTGTACAACAACACGCCAATATTTCGGTTTTTAAAGTAGGTAGGTGGTCTGAAAATTATCGATGTTGAATGAACAGGAATGTGGTGTATAAAGTTTGTGCGTCATGTACAGAGGCGGGCAACTCGTTGAACAGATTGGGGTACAATAAGATTTGAAATGATTATTTCAAACGGCCAAATAACCAATTATTACTCAACAGGTCAAATAAATATAACGATGCTATTAATTTTTAAGTGAACTTTGGTCAACTCAGGTTGTATGATAGACGTGCGTATGGATTAGTTTATAAATCAACTGAGAAAGCATAATTATATACCTTCCACAGATTTGGTCTTGATTCGAGATAACCGTCGGTGAGAATATATACGGATTTGGAGGTTAAAACAGAGGTACCTAGTACTCGTCCCTAATGAATTACGTCCAACTGGCGTTGAACTTTGAATTCAGGTATTTGGGTAATTTAATTTATTTTTTATTTGTAGTAGGCTATTTGTAGTTTCAGGCGTCTGACCTCGAAGTCACTAATTTTTGTTTAGGAAATCGTATATTCAATCGATCGTCCAATTTGGTACTTATAATTGGATTCAAATGCGATCAGTAGGATTGGGAAGTGGGGAGAGGTGCTTAGTTTAATTTTGGTGTACCTACCTAGGTAAGATCCTATACACTAATCAAATAAAAATAAATTACATTTATTAAAATAGGTACCTACTAATAATGTTAAAAAGTAAAAATAAATTATAACTCAAGATCCTTGTTTCATTTATTTGATTATTTTTTATTTTTTATTTTATCATCCCTCCCATGACTGATGCATAAAAAATAGCTCACACTCTCGTGTAGTTTGGCACTTGGTCATGGATGGGCCCAAACAGTTTCATAGCAAACCTCGAACAGGGAGGAAGAAATCTAAAATTCTTGAATGGTGGGGCAAAAACTGTTCTCGGAAATGGTAGGTATCCAAGCTGCTCGGGCGGCGAAACCCCTCCTAAGGGGCCTGGGAAGCCGCCTACCCCCATTCAAGAGCCCCCTTCCTCCCCAACCCCCTCGCCCATCACCGTCTGGACAAGAATTGATGGGGTTTTAGTGGTCCAATTTTAAATTTGAAAAAACCTTAGTAATCAGGACACAACCCTCTAGAATTTGGGTTATTGGGATTTCCGAAAAAATTAGCAAAATTCGAACGCCAGTGACCCAGATGTACAAATTTTGAAATTTTGAACACCAAAGCCAATTTCCGGAAATTCTATGCTGATTCTGAATCCAATGCAGTTTACTGATTGAAAATCGGTCAATTATTAACGAACGGAGAGCGAATATTAATTTAGCTCATTTTGGTGCTGCCACGTGGTGGCGGCTTTTGGAACTAGTCGTCGGGCTATTTCCCCTTGAGGGGAATAGCCCGAAAAAAACTTGTAAGAATATTCAACAGATGGCAACACCATCGAGGGCAAATTAATATTCGCTCTCAGTTCAATAATAATTGACCGATTTTCAATCTGTAAATTGCCTTGGATTCAGAATCAGCATAGAATTTCCGGAAATTGGTTCTGGTGTTCAAAATTCCAAAATTTGTACATTTGGATCACTGGCATTCGAATTTGGCTAATTTTTTCGGAAATCCCAACTACCCAAATTCTAGGGGGTTATGTCCTGATTCCGATAGTCTTTTCAAATTTAAAATTGGACCCCTAAAACCCCATCAATTCTTGTCCAGAAGGTGATAGGCGGGGGGGTTGGGGAGGAAAGCGGCTCTTGAATGGGGATAGGTGGCTTCCCAGGCGGGCCCGAGGCCCCCCTGGCGCTCAAGTACCTGCCTTTTAATTATTCTCTCTCAAGATTCGTTGAACAGATAAGGGTACGATAAGATTTGAAATGATCATTTCAAAAGGCCAAATAACCAATTAGTACTCAACAGGTCAAATAAATATAACGATGCATAATTTATATGTGAACTTCGGTCAACTAGGTTATATGATCCACGTGGGTACATGGACTAGTTTACAAATCAACTGAGAAAGCATAATATATACCTTCCACAGATTTCGTCTTGATTCGAGATAACCGTGGGTGTCCATTTTTCGAAAGTGCGTAGGTAGGTACTTGGTTGCTTCAGAGAATATACGGATTTGGAGGTGAAAACAGAGGTACCCAGTACTCGTCCTTAATGTATTATACCCTACCAAACAACCATTACTTGGGAGGTCCAACTGGCGTTGAACTTTGAATTAAGTTTCAGGCGTCTGACCTCCATGTCACTAATTTTAGTCTAGGAAATCGTGTATTCAATCGATCGTCCAATTTGGAGTTATAATTGGATTCAAATGCGATGAGTTGGATTAGGAGTAGGGGAGAGGTGCTTAGTTTAATTTTGGTGTACCTACCTAGGTAAGATCCTATACACTAATCAAATAAAAATAAATTAGATTTGTTAAAATAGGTAATAATAATGTTAAAAACTAAAAGTAAATTATAAAATAACTCAAGATCCATGTTTCATTTATTTTATTATTTTTTATTATTTACAATATCAATTTTGTTTACCAGTTGTACTGACTATGAATTCCACGACTCATCCATGACTGACGTATAAAAAATAGCTCATATTTTCGTGGTAGTTTGGCACTTGTTCATGGATGGGCCCAAGCAGTTTCATAGCAAACCTCGAACAGGGAGGAAGAAATCTAAAACTCTTGAATGGGTGGGCCAAAACTGTTCTCGGGAATGAAAGGTATCCAAAGCTGCTTGGGCGGCAAAGCCCCTCCGAAGGGGTCTAGGAAGCCGCCTTCCTCCCCAAACCCCCCCCCCCCCCCCCCCGCCCATCACCTACTGGACAAGAATTGATGGGGTTTTAGTAGTCCAATTTTAAATTTGAAAAAACCATCGTAATCAGGACACAACCCTCTAGAGTTTGGGTAATTGGGATTTCCAAAAAAGTTAGCCAAATTCGAACGCCAGTGATCCAAATGTACAAATTTTGACATTTTTAACACCAAAACCAATTTCTGGAAATTCTATGCTGATTCTGAATCCAATGCAATTTACAGATTGAAAATCGGTCAATTATTAACGAACTGAGAGCGAATAATAATTTAGCTCATTTTGGTGCTGCCAGGTGGTGGCGGCTTTTGGAACTAGTCGTCGGGCTATTTCCCCTTAATTATCGTTGAAATGAGCTCACATTTGGAGGGTCGATCAGTATAATACTTTGATAGTTCCACATGAACTTCATTGGAGTCTTACTGTAATTTCCCTCTGCGCATGCGCAAACATGAGATGTTGACCGTTTCCTTATAACGCTTCTAACTACGCGAAAAACAGTCGTAGAGAGATGAAATTTTGAGGGTACATGCGGGTTGGATCGCAGATGGTCCCGTATCATAACGAACCTACCCAACTATTCTATACGTTTATGTGATTCAAGTGAGGAAGCAGAACTGCCTACTCGAATTGGCAGACGTTTTTCTACATACCTCCATATCCTCTGTTATCATGTACCTATTCGAAAAACATGCTCCATGTTTCCTTGCTTTGATCCTTGATCTAAACTGTTATAATCCGGGGTCTGGGGGGTGTCCCCCAGGTTTCATTCGACAATAAACGTAGGTTACCGTCATGAACACAAACCTCTGGCGGCTAGACGCCCCCTACGGAAACGCTTTTTTTAAATTTTCTTATGCGTTTAAAGGTGCGTGGATTCCAAAACTGCAATGTCCGTCCGCCGTATAACAAATAACTACTTCGTTTTCGGTCTAAAAATTCGTTCTTTGGCACATATGCTCCATTTGTGCCCTAGTTGTGTCCCGAAAATTTGCAGCCCGATCGGAATATACCCAAGGGTGTTATGAGTGCAAAATGGGTATACAAATAGGTATTTTTTGTGTTTTAGTAACATGAGCTTTTGAGGTATCGTTTTCCATGTTTTTTAGGGCGAGAAAACAAAATATGAAGTTGATTTTAACCAAAGAATGAAGAATTGATGTTGTAATGAAGGTTAAGCTCAAGAAATTAGTTTTTTATGAATCAAAAACCTGGTAAATTGTCTGAAATCACCATAAATTTATATAATAACACTAGAAGTAGTATTAGCAGGTGAATCTAAATAATTAAATGGCACTATCGATGTTCATAGGTAATCTGTGAAAAAAAAGGAGCCGAGGTCGTGTTTTTGGGGGCTGAAATTGGTGGAAACCATCGAAAATAAGTATATTTCAATTATTGCGCATGAAAGAAACAATAAATGAACAGCAGCATTTCTGTAGAATAAATAAACCCTTGTGACAAGGACTTTCCAGCGTTTTTTTGTTGTTGTGTGTTTTAGTAGCTTAGTAGCTTTTGAGATATCGTTTTCCATGTTTTTTGGGACGAGAAGACCGAATATGAAGTCGATTTTGACCAAAGAGTGGAAAGCTGAGGTTCTAACGAGGTTTCAGCCTTAAATTTACGTTACATTTTGGTCTAAAATCGTCGTTCTTCCGCAAGCAGTTTGGGTCCCCATTTGGAAACACATTTGGGCCCTAGTTGTGCTCAGAAGCTCGGCAGCCCGATCGGCATACACCCAGGGGTGTTATGGGAGAAAACTGGGTGTAAAAATAGGGGTTTTCGAGGGATTTTTGAGGTTTTAGTGAGGAATCGTTTTCCATGTTTTTTAGGGCGTGGAGACCAAAAATATGAAGTTGATTTTGACTGCTGAGTGAAGGATTGAGATTCTGAAAAAGTTCTAAGTCTCAAAACTCAATATTTATGGGTCAAAAACCTGTGAAAATGGTTGTAAAACACCTGAAATTTTTATAAAAACACAGGAGGTAGTGTTGACAGGTGAATCAAGATAATTCAGTGGCAATTTCAGTGATCGAAAATAATTTGGTCAGAAATCTTCTTCTTTCTTTTCTTGGCGTTACAGCCCGGGGTGGGCCTTAGCCTGCTCCACAATGTTCCGCCATTCCTTTCTGTTTCTGGCTAATGTTCTCCAGTTTCGAAAACCTATGCGTGCCACATCTTCCTCCACCTCGTCAGTCCATCTCAGCCGTGGTCTGCCTCTGGATCTTTTCCCGCCTGGCATACTGGTGAAAACTTTTCTGATTGGATTTCCCTCATTCATCCGGATCACATGCCCAGCCCATCTGAGGCGTCCAACCTTGATGACCTTCACAATGTCCATGTCATTGTATAGGCAGTACAGCTCTTCGTTTTTCCTTCTTCGCCATACTCCCCCCTCACACACCGCTCCAAATATTTTCCTCAGTACTCTCCTTTCGAAGGTCCTGATCAATTCCTCTCCCCGTTTGCCCATCGTCCACGTCTCCGAACCATACGTTAGAACTGTGCGGATAAGGGTCCTATACAGTTCACATTTCACGTGGTGGGAGAGGATCTTGGATTGGAGATATTTAATCAGGCCCCCATAACACCGGTTTGCCGCAGCTAACCTGGCCTTTATATCTGGGATAGTGTCCCCAGTTGCGGAAATGAGTGAGCCAAGATAGACGAAGTCGTCAACAACCTCAAAACGGCAACTGTTCATCTCAATGTGAGATTCCTTATTATTTATGGAGCTAGTCAGATATTTTGTCTTCTCTCCGTTGATGGTCAATCCCATTCCAGCGGCACTTTCTACTAATGAAGACAACGCCTTTCTAAGGTCTCTCTCTGTGCGCGCAATGATGTCTATATCATCCGCATATGCCAGTAGTTGAACTGATTTGAAGAAGATGATCCCTCGGGTCTGAATTTCTGCATCCCTTATTACTTTTTCTAATGCCAAGTTGAATAGCAGGCAAGAAATAGCGTCCCCTTGCCTTAGCCCCGTTTGGGTGGGAATGCTATGAGTGTACGCATTCTGGACTCTTACCAAGCAGACAGAATTCCGCATTGTCAACTTCACCATCTTAATGAGTTTGTCTGGAATTGCAAACTCTTCCATTGCAGCATAGAGTCTGTTTCTATTGATAGTATCATACGCTGAACGGAAATCAATGAACAAGTGGTGGAGGGGCACTTTAAACTCGTGACACTTCTCCACAATCTGGCGAATACTAAAAATCTGGTCTACAGTAGACTTTCCCGAGCAAAATCCGCACTGGTAACTGCCAACAATGCCCTCAGCTATTGGCAATAGTCTATCAAATAGGATGGTCGAGAGAATCGTGTATGCCACATTCAGCAGTGTTATGCCACGGTAGTTCTTACATACCATGGGATCCCCTTTCTTGTGGATTGGGCACATGACACCAAGTTCCCACTCTGCAGGTATCTGCTCTTTCTCCCATACCACGGTGATCAGATCGTGCAAGCGTCTGGCAAGTTCCTCCCCACCCATCTTTATCAGTTCAGCCGGGATGTTATCTGCTCCAGGAGACTTATTATTCTTAAGACGGGTTATGGCAGATTTCACTTCACCAATGGTAGGGGGGTTTGTGGTATGTAACTCAGAAAGAGGAGTTTCCGTCACTGCTGGCAATGGTTCGGTGGCCTCCCCACCGAGCAACCCCCGGAAATGTTCTTCCCATCGGCCCAAAACGTCTTGAGGGTCCGCTGGGAGCGCCCCTTCCTTACTTTTACACATAGAGACTCTGGGAAAATAATTTTGTCAGAAATAGCAACCTAATATTCGTCTTTAAAACCGTCTAATATATCTTTGTGGGTCTCTTAAGTGAGGTCCTAGTCATGTCGTATTCATTCGAGAATAATAAACCCATTTGACGAGGAATTTGCAGCGTTTTTTAGATGCAGTTTGGTCTAGTAGGTATGTATGTACTTAGTTTATAACAATCCTTAGTGCATTTCTCAATATCTTGCCCTGATATCTGGTTGGGTATTTAAATCTCTACCTATCTGATTATGTAGGTACCTACTAAGTTTCAGTTATAACAAGGAATCAAGAGAAAAGGGCTCACGTTTACCCCCTACCGATGTCGTTGACAGCAGTTTCTGAAGGAGAAGCACACCTGCGTTGAAACAAAATTTTATTCAGAAAACTCTAATCGAAATAGGTAGGTACTCATCGCATGATGAGAGGAGTCCGAGAAACACGGAGGCGTGATCACTTTTGGGTTACTTATCTCTTTGGTTCCACACTCAACTGAAGATTGTTGTCATCCAGAATTGAAATTTCCACTAGTTTTGCGTTTTAGCCTTTTCTGACCGATTAGGTATCGTTCTGTGTCTGTCTGTCATATGTGGCAGTAGCTGTTCTCGAGTCGTTTACTGTTCCGGTGAAGATGGGGTCCTTATGTGGAAGCTTAATCGATATCCCTTCTTAACGAGTGTTAAATATCGCCGGTCTAGAGGGGGGGGGGGGGGGGGGGGTTGAGGGTTCGCTGTCACACGGTTTGGTAGTATGCGCTGAATAATTTACTGTACTCCATCCACTTTTTGTAGGCTTTCCAGAAGCATAAACGCAAAGGTTTCCAGAAGGATCCCTTTACAAACATCCTGTCCCTTTGATAATAAATACATCTATTGGCTTCCTACCCCCGTTCCCCCTTTAGAGTGTCAGTAAAATTAAAATATATTGCTGTGAAATAGGTGTATTAATTAAGTGTAGACAACAACAATGAATTGGGCAACATTTTAGTTCGACCGTCAAACAAAAACTCAACTTATATTTTTACTGTATAACAACTGGATAACAGAGTCCACATGTGTGATTTACCATAACCGAGTGGAGGCATCATTGTATAACAATACTGAGCTCATTTGAAGGCGATTAATTCCTTGTCTCAATTTACATGTCCCAATAGTTGTTCCATCCTAGTGATGGAGGTTGATCACCTAGAGGTTGCCCAGATGAGCACAATTCACTGGACAACAACCTCTGACAACATTTTTTTCTGCGCCAATACTCGTATGTAGGAGCTTTGTTCTCCACCAGTAAATATTATTGAGGTGGTACGATGGAGGTTAGGCACCTGAAGTTGTTCAGACGTCCTTTCCTGAACCATAACTTCATACTACTTTTCAACCCCAGAAGTACCTATGTCATGTGGGGAGGAGTGTGACAGTGGCTGTTCTCCAGTCGTTTATTGTTCCGGTGAAGATGGGGTCGTTTTGGTGGAAGCCTTATCGATTTCCCTTCTTAACCGGTGATAATATCGGTGCTCTAGAAGGGGGACTCTCGAGGGTCCATTGTCACACATACAGGGGACGTTCAACAAAATTCTGTAGGTTCTACTACCTGCCCAAAACACGCCACAAAAAGTAGGCCGTACTTTTCCAAGTTACTATGACCCAAAATTAATGAAATTTCTTTAGGAGGTCCCATTTGTGGTGCAGTTGGTCGACGAAGATCGGCGTTACTGTCAGTCATCTCGGGGTGGAAATATTCAGAATGCCGTAGCTCGGTAACTTTCAATAGAAGGATATGTTTTTTTCACGTTTTTAAATTGATCTCGAAGTAAAGAATTTTTTGAGACCACCCGTTGTACGTCCAGCCGTTCGTGTCCACCAAAAAGCTTCGTCAACATGATCGTGGATGAAACGGTATACATCCGGCCCAGATATCATTGCTAGGGGACACATGATTATAATCACGGATGGCTGTATGAAGTCGAGTTGGTTATTCCGAGATATTATATCATTTGACGATTGATGTTATTTTGGATTATGTTGATAGTTAGGTTAAGCAAACGTCATGCTTCATGAATAACAAAAAATAATGATAGAATAATTCTTGATTCCTCCGCTTATTTATGAAATGTGATTGCCCGGCTGGCTCTAGTACTCGATTTAGGGCTCTCGTGTGGGAAACACAAGGGTAGGTATTGGCAACAGTGATCTACGCAGAAGGGTTATCTGTAGAGGTAAATAATAAACCGTTGTGTAATGATTTACACATTTAAAAAAAGTCTGCCAATTCGAGTAGGCAGTATAGCTTCCTCGCTTGAATCACATGAACGTATAGAATAGTTGGATAGGTTCATTTTGATACGGGACCATCAGCGATCCAACCCGCGTGTACCCTCAAAATTTCAGCTCTCTACGACTATTTTTCGCGTAGTTAGAAGCGTTAAAGGAAATGGTCAACATTTCATGTTCGCGCATGCGCAGACGAAAGTTACATCATGAATCCAATGAAATTCATTTGTAACTATCAAAGTATTATTCCTGATCGACCCTCTAAGTTTGAATTCATTTCAATGATATTTAGAGTTGTTATGGGCGTTTCAATTATTTCACGTTTGCGCATGCGCGGAAGGAAGTTACCATCGCTTTTCAATGATTTTGGTATGGGACCATCTGTGACCGAACCCGTACCTACCCTCCAAATTTCAGCCCATTTCGACCATTATTTCGGGTAGTTACGGGCGTTACAAGGAATTACCACAGACAGACCACACGGAACCACCAATGTTCCTCGATGTCGGAAACGCAAAATGGTAGTGGAAATTTTCATTTTGGAGGACATAAATTTTTTTTACTCAATAATTTAACACGTTTTATTTGGATAATAATTATCAACAAAACAACGATGGTATTGCAATAACAATAGTACTTCACCACTAGTCATTTCATCACCCTATGAGGATCGTGCTGTTGAATCCATCCAGCAGCACTGGCAACCGTGGTCCGATACGGCGGACGGACATTGCATTTTGGTTTATTATTCTGCGAATAATATACCTATGTAATTACTCGGCAAACAATTATAACGCCCCCTCAAATTTTTTTTCTTTTGCGTTTCAAGGTGCGTGGATTCCAAAAATGCAATGTCCGTCCGCCGTCCGCCGTATAACGCATAACTATTTCATTTTCAGTCTACAAAATTCGTTCTTTCGCACACATGCTCCATTTGGTCCCTAGTTGTGTCCCGAAACTTTGCAGCCCGATCGGAATATACCCAGGGGTGTAGTGAGTGAAAATGGATATAAAAAAACGCTGCAAATCCCTGCACAACGCTTTATTATTTTGTACAGAATACCCTTCTGTTACAGATCACAGCTCTCCGTATAGATGACCCTTTATATAATATATTTACTATCTATACATGTTACGTAGATCGCAGACCCTCCGTAGGTTAGTAGGTACCTAACCCCGTACTCGTTACTAGTTACCTACCTAAATCAATTGAAATCACCATCAATTTGTATAGTAACACTAGAAAAAGTGTCAACAGGTGAATCAATACGATTAAATGGCACTACCAATGATCAAAGATAATTTGAAAAAAAAAATCGTGTTTTGGAGGCTAAAATTGGTGGAAACCATCCTATTTCAATAATTTCACATGCAAGAAACAATAAATGAACAGCCAATATTTCTGTAGGTATGTCCAATAGAATAATAAACCCTTGTGACAAGGACTTTGCAGCGTTTTTGGAATACATGCTCCTTGAAACGTAAAAGAAAAAATTTTGAGGGGGTGGTAGGTATAAAAATTTTTCGCTGAGCGAATACATTGGTGTATTATTCATAGAATAATAAACCAAAAAACCGTATACCTATCCGTCGATGCCTCTAAAAATCCGTGGAAAACGGGAAAATCCGTAGATCTGGCAACAACTGGTACACAGCCCTGAAGTGCAAGTCCGCCCCCCTCACACGATCGG
The DNA here is from genome assembly GCA_954871275.1 of Leptopterna dolabrata. Classification (NCBI taxonomy): domain Eukaryota; kingdom Metazoa; phylum Arthropoda; class Insecta; order Hemiptera; family Miridae; genus Leptopterna; species Leptopterna dolabrata. The sequence goes on along the minus strand of OX940974.1, from coordinate 54,053,332 downwards.
ATTTTCCTCACGGCCCGGAATGAACAGGTCCAAGCCTCGAGTGTGTGGGGTCAGCCTTGAGGCCATTCTGAACTGAACAGTTTCTGGAATTCGAATCTAAAATTGTACAGGATTTCCTCAAGGCCGGGGGCTGGGCAGGCCGATCGCAACGTGTGTAGCGTACGTACTCATCTACGCGTGGGTAGGGCAGGTAGTGTAGGTAGGCCTTGAGTATTTATTGAGGCAGTCGTGTCTACAGCACTGTCTCTCGTTTGGCTATCAGAGGAGTGGCTAGTGACCATAGATGTAGGTAGGTAGGTACGTATCTTGGTACATTCTAAAATAATTCTGATAGAATAAGTCTGGGAAAACTCTCTTCTATCCAAAAGCCATTGTTTACACCATTGTGTACTTCTCTTCGACTTCTCCTTTTCTGGTGGGTTCAGACATTCCGCGGCGACTATGTACCCAGCTGCTGCCAAAATATATCGTCAGACGTTGCTCTCGTCACAAATACTAAGAACTGACGTGAAGCCTTGACGATTTCCTCTGCCGTGTATGGGCGGGAGGAGATCTCCTCGAGAATTTTCTGAAATGAATCTCCGCCCATACACGGCAGAAGAAATCGTCAAGGCTTCACGTCAGTTCTTAGTATTCGTGACGAGAGCAACTTCTGATGATATTTCGGCAGCAGCTGGGTACATAGTCGCCGAGGAATGTCTGAACCCACAAGAAAAGATGAAGTCCAAGAGAAGTACATAATGGTGTAAACAATGGCTTTTGGATAGAATAAAGTTTTGGATCCTCGAGGATTTCGCCTTGAGGATTATCTGTACCTAAGTGTGTGGCCACAAACCGTTGTGTAATAATTTGTTGCGTTTCTATAACTTCAGTTTTAGCTTAGGTATATAAAGTGATCGGAGATGTTGTAGAGAATACACATACAAACAATTTAAGACCCCTTTTCGACCACTTTTCCGGCCGGCACCCTGCAGTTTCCCAATTTCTTAGAACTCCCTGAACAAGAATCCGAAGAAAAGCCGCTTCGTCCTATTTTGCATACGAAAGTTCTCTTAGCTCCTGGTCTATGTTCCCACGTGTCCCTATTCCTCGGAAAACCTTTGAGGGATAGTTTAGTACCCAGATTGTATAAACGATTGGGAGAAAGGAGAGGGAAAATATCCCATAAAAAAATGTTACTAATTTGCTTATTTTTATATTTTTTCTATTTTTATTTGTTTATTTTTACTAGTAGTCCGAAGCCACACCGGGGCAATGAGGAGTGCCCATGACTTCTGTTTATATTACTTTCCGATTTTTCAATGAATGTAGGTTCCATCCTAAGAATTTTGAGGCCAACTCTCCTGCGATGAATAGTTCTGTGTTTATGAGCTTTCAAAGTTTTGGCAACAAGTGACGTCATTGCATCCCTCCCGCCTGGGTGGGACCCCCTTGCCCAGCTTGTTGCCGAAATTCTGAAAGCTCATAGAAAAAGAAATATTCATCGTAGGAAAGAGGGATTGGTCTCAAAATTCTAAGAATGGAACCTACTCTCATTCAAAAATATAAACAGAAGTCATGGGTACTCCTCATTATACCTATTCACTTACCTTTGAAATACGCAACCACTCCTCAAATCTACCTACGTAAATGCAAAATGCGAGTAAATTATGATTTTTTGAAACATGGAACGGTCGGCCTTAGGAGTATAAAGCCTTGCTCCCACGACGTGTGAGTTGTGACTTGCGAACTCGGGTGGCTTGAGGCTCGTAATCCCACGGCGCATGGCTTGTCAAAACCGCGCGTTGCCTCGAGTCACCTCGAGTGGCAGTCCACATCGCTCATTGCTTGTGTATCGGACAGTGACGATGATGTAGTGTGTGCCTGAGCAGCTTATGTGATTATGAGTGGTGGGGCGTTGAGAAGAAGATAAAACGCGAAAGGTTCCAGATACATGGTTCCTTCTCGTATAAATCCAGGAACTCCGTGACCATTTTGCTGCTCCACTCCCTTTTAAGAACGAGACACTGAATAGGTAACATAAATAAAATTCCGCTATGTAATTACCTACCTTTTTGAATGCAGACAACATACTAACTCAACACGAACCTCAACGGGCCATGGGAAAGGGTACACGAGCCTGATGAGACTTGTCATCCTTTCCAGCCTACTCCAGCCCCAAGCCTTTGATGTTCGTCAATTTACCGCCTTTTCACCGGAAGGCGCTAAATCCTCACCACCTCGAGCCTCGAATCTCAGTGTTCCCACAGCGCATGGCGTGACGAACTTCTGTCCAGACTTCCCAAGTCATACGTCGTGGGAACACGGCTTTAGGCTCTTTGTGGCTGGCTGACCTGAGCTACGTTCAGGACAAATTTCTCACGGTGAAGGTGAAGAATGTACCTCGAAGCCATCCCTCGCCTCTTCTAGAGTCCTCCAGGGGTCTAATATCGGTCCCCTTTTGTTTTTCATGGTGATAAATAGCATAAAGGATCTGTTTCATGGTTGTTAACAGATGAATGCAAGATTTACAGTGAAATGACTGTGGGTCGGTCCAAACTTGCTTGGGTTTGTTGAGTGGGTGGTGCGTTTGGAATAGATTGCTCCTGAACGAAATCAAATGCTCAGAAATTTGTTTCTACCGAATCGTCTTCCCCATCATATGATTACCAGTTCTCCGGCCTCCAGCGGGTGACTGAGATTTGGGAATATTTCTGACAAGAATAATGTCTCATCAAATTCTACCTGACTTCGGATTATCTTTCACTGAGATGGTACCTTTAATTAAAAGCATAACCAACCTTCCTGATGATGAGGTAAGACAATTTGGGTTACTGAGTCTTGTGTGTCACCTGTTATAATGTCAGACCTGTTCTATTGTGTTCTTGAGATACCCTAAATTATTTCTTTGAGCGTAGATACTAAAACTACGCTTCATGCTTGTGATGCAGAAAATCTAATTTGTTATAAATGTTGGCCAAACTATGCGGATTCATGTTCAATGAAATGGTAGGTACCTTTAAGTCAGAACCAATTACAACCTTCCAGCTAATGAGGTAAAATTCCGCTAGAATTTTAGATTTTGAGAATATCCTACAAATAAATTCCACCTTGGTTGTCAAATTAGGTAGGTACCTATGTTTTTCCTGAAACAGGAGGTAGTAAATAGGGTCTCAGCATTTTTCAGGTCCATTTTGTTTATGCAAATTTATGCCTTATAAAAATATATGTTGAATAAAGACTATACTAATTAAATCTCCATATATTTATGACGTCGGTAGATGATAATGAAAGGCCTAATATTAAATAGTTCTCTTGCGTGGGTCATTCAGATTGTGTTAGTTAGCTTGTAGTGCGCGTTAATACCTTTTGGACGGCTGTTTCGCTATAGCGAACTGAGTAGAAAAAAAGGATTTAAAGGAAAAAGACGCAAAAGTTTTTTCAGGCATTTATTCATTAAAAAATTAACATAAGAGCTCATTAGAAAAAGTTAACCATCTGAGAAGTGTCCATAATAATGAATTAATGAAGTATGATCATCACGAACGTTTGCGCCTTTTGTCCTCCGAAGAGTGAGTTAGTAGCCCTCACCTGGCTTGCAGATATCGCACTGTTCGAGAAGTTGTCGCAAATTACTCGTCTCCGTACGCTGAAACATAGGGACACATTTGAAATATGGGAAGCAATGTTATGTAGCTAAACAATAAGCACGAAATATCCAGTTTAAAAACAAAGGAAAGGATATGGAGGGCCCATAGAGCCTTCATCATTATTTCTTCATCGTAAATATATTGGATAAATGTTATAAATACATTTGTAGCAGTGAAATCGATTAGAAAATGACGTGTCCATTTGAAGTATGTATTTTGAAATGGAAAACTTCAATTTTATCAGGAAAACCTAGGATTTGTTTAGGAAAACCTTGACTTCGTTCTGGAAAACCTTAAACTAGCTTTGGTAAACCTTGAATTTTATTCGGAAATTCTATACATACCTATCAGTCCTATATTATAACCTCTAGAGAAGATACTTATGAGAATGCGGTATAGCCCTATCACATTGGACCAAAAAAGGCCTTGCCTCCGATTAACTCAGAAAAAGCTGGAAACTATTAATCGACTTTGTGCATAGGTACCAAATAATACGAATAAAATATAAGTTTGCGATAGTTTCTGAGGCGAGCTGAACTTATAGGAGCCAAAAAAAAAGCGAAATGTTGACACTTTCCAGTTTTTGGCTTATAACATCAACTGTCTCATGATTCTGTCCTCACAAGAATGAGTTGTCTTTATTCAAGCCCTTCGATGTTATTCTTGTTTCTATGTAACAAAACAAAAGTTTAGAATAATTTATAGCCACGCGACACAGGAAACGAGAAGGATATGTGATACAAAAGATGCTGTCCAGTCCTCAGTGGAAAGCGTCCGATCAGTAGCGGTTTGTGGGCTCTGAAAACGGTGGGGCACCAAACCAGAACACAAAACTAACAGATTTTTCTAAAAAACACCTCAAAGCAACAACAGCCTTTCCTTTATTTACTGACTGAGAGATTTTCAGTTTTTATATGTATTCCTTAACTCTGGATAGCAATCCTGTAACCTACATTTTTACTTTAACGTTAGCAAGCGTTACATTAGTTTTTCACTGTCGACTACCGCGTGCTTTTGTTTAATTAAACTCGACTGTTTAATGAAAGCGAATATATTTACTTTCTCCCTCGGAATACATAAAAAGTTTATCGCTTCCTAAACCTTTTATCAACACTATCATCGTACAAAAAGTCGAAAACTTCGATGTAAATTAGCCACTGAATTCATGTGGTACAAAAATTTAGTAAACTAAAATACAGCGAAACAATGACCAGTCAGCCAGTTATTGACGGCTATTGACTAGAAGCTAGGTACATGTATATCTGTGTGTTACGACGCTGATCAATACACAAGACCACTAACAGCAAACAACACAAAACGCAAACGCACAAAATTCGACCCAAAAAATGGAAAACTGACAACATAGTCAACAGAGAAACCAAATGAGGTTCACAAGACAACAAAACCTAATCAAAAGACGTAAGCATCTCGTATCCAGATGACAAGTTGAATCGAAAGGATCGAATCGAAGGGCTCGAATCGATTGTGAACATGAACGATTTCTGGGTGGAAATCAGATTCTGGGGACTGGGTCCAAAGCGGGCATGGCGAACTACATTTTTACTCAACTGAGCATGTGCGGACTGGCCACTTTTCTCGGTTGCCTTGGGAACACTATATCCCAGGGCCTGCCAGTTTCAAGGGCCTAGGTTTCGATTGCGATTGCAGGACATCGATTACTGTCACGGAGGAGTTGAGTGGAAATTCTCGGCTTATTTGTCCTCTTTTGATGTCGGACATAGGTAGGTATATTACTGTCGCTATATTCCGATAATAATATGCTTAGTCTATGGAGCTGAATATCCATAGCCAAAGAAATCTAGCGGGTTTGGTGTTAAACTTCGTAAAAAAAAGCTAGGTACAGTGTACGGAGGGAAATTCAAATGCCAACTGAACACATGGTTGGATTTTTTTTTTAACTCGCAGTGTTTTTGGGTGCCAGAGCAGTGGCCCAAGTGGCCTTAGGGACGCAACGCCCCTGAGTGCACACATATTACAATAGGTAATATTGTAATATTACAATAGGTAATAATGTAATATTCTTTTTTGCGGAGAACATGTTTACATGATGACTCTCAGCTCCGACTATACATCTGCGAAGACCCAGCTCAAATCCATTTCTCTCTAACTTCCTCACAAAACCCTAATGTGCTGGTTTTACTTGTGCACGTGGAGTCAACCATGGTCATCTGGTTCTTATGACGTTTAGTTCAGACCATAATCAAGTTCGACAGACCTGCAGCAACCTTGATGCTGACTTACAGTCTGCCAAGACCAGTCAACATCAGAAATAGGAACTTGAGGCCCGAGAATGAAGCAATCAGTGTTTGGTAAGCAGTCCCCTCTTTAGGTATCCATTTTTTGTAATAGGTACCTACTCCGAATGGGAGACAGCTTGGATTTGTGGAGTGGATTCTTTCATTGTAGTTATTATTGTTTACCTCTGAGAAATCTGACGATAATAGGTTTAGTCGTAAACCTCTTTCCAAAAGAAACCAAAAACTAACAACATTTCACTTCCCTCGGCTCCCTTTATCCTCCAGCCACCAACTACACAGGGAATGGTGACGGAGAATGGTGATTCACCACCTTTTTCCCTCTCGGCCTGAAGATGACATGACTCAAGCTTGCTAGTGACGATTTTTACCATTCTAAATACTTTTTCTATCATTCTATTACCATTCCATTTTTTCATAAAATTTTCCCGTAGGTACCAAAAACAGAAATCTAGACCCCAAATAGGATTTAAAAAAAAACTATATTCACCACAATCTTGTAAACGACTACACATACATCCATACACACATGAATACATTTGACTGATTACGTTTGTAGGCACCAGTTTCCCTTTTAGCTTTCGGGTTAGAAAAGAAAGTTGAAACGTAAATGTTTGTAACCGCCAATGTTGTTATCAGTGCCGAATTTTCTGGTCAAGCAGGGGACTGCAAGAAAGAGATTTTTCCCTGGCGTAGATTAGTAGATGTGGTATCACCACCTCAGCAATGATTTCCAACCATACAAGTTATAGTTACATATAACCACGTTCCGCGTTGCTACGATGTGTGTTCATTGTTATAAATTCATTCTTAATAAAAATGGCTTGCGTTTCACCAACATCGTAATTCACTACACTGGATTCAGTAACACTTAAGTACGTTATACTACAGAATGGCGACGAGGACAAAACCGAGAGCTCGGAAGGACAGGGAAGAAGCAGCACCAGAGGTAAAAATATCTATGTCGTTCAAAGATTTTCATATTGAAAGTTTCAACCCGGAAAGTGAGGAATGGGAATACTGGTATTCCAGATTTAATATTGCGCTTAGATGCCAATTTAAAACGTCGTTAATGGAACGATTGCGGGATCAACTTCTGCTAGGAATTAACGAGCCAGGTTGGCAACAGGAGATATTACGCAAATATCCGTCCGTCAAGAGTACGTTCGACGACATTGAAGCGTATTCACAACTATTAGAGAATGCCAAAGTTCAGCAACATAACATTCAGTTTTCTAAAGCTAATGATAAATATAATGCACATAGAGTTAAAACAAGTCCATCATCACGCAATTCGTCCAGCTCCACGGTTACTTTGCAGGAGGGGGTCAATTGTTTCAAATGCGGAGGTTCATTACATAGAGAAGGGACTGAGTGTCCTGCTGCAGGTTTAGAATGTAGGTATTGTCGAAAACTGAACCACTTTGCTCGCGTCTGTATAAAAACGGGGAAGGTAACGATAAAAAAGAAACAATTAGGGGCTCGGCAGATCCGAGAACATTCAAATCATAAAGCAATAATCCACTTAAAGAACAACGCCCAACCAAAAATCTTTCGGCCCAGAAGAGTACCATTTGCACTGCAGGGGGCTGTTGAACAAGAGCTCAACCGATTGTTGGATGCCGCGATTTTGGAGCGAGTAGATCCGACGATAACCCCAATTGAATGGGCTTCTCCACTTGTGATATCCGTAAAAGCAAACGGGAAAATAAGACTGTGTGGTGATTTCAAAGTCACTATCAATCCCTGTATACATTCTGACCATCATCCAATTCCAACCTTTGAAGATTTAGTGACTAAACTCAATGGAGGTACTCAGTTTTCAGTTATAGACCTTCGCGATGCGTACCTTCAGATGGAGGTAGAGGAAACATCTCGGAAATTCTTGGTGGTGGCTACACACAAAGGATTCTTCAGGTACAAACGATTGCCGTTCGGAGTGTCTTTTGCACCAGGGTTGTTTGAACGGACGATCGAACAAATTTTATCAGGGATTCCAGGGGTAGCCAACTACCTTGATGATATCATTGTGACGGCGCCAACAAAAGAGGAGCATCTCTCACATGTACAGCAAGTTCTTCAACGTCTCCAACAATCAGGACTTAGGACACAACAAGAGAAATTCAAATGGTTCAAGGAGTAAATAATCTATCTTGGCCATCTTATCGATAAACAGGGAATCAGACCAACTCAAGAACATGTTGAAGCAATATCTAACATGCCAGACCCACTTAACGCAAAGGAATTAAGGTCACTGTTAGGCTCATTCAATTATTACAGCAAATTTGTTCCAAATTTACAGTCACTTTGTGCTCCACTTCACGAACTGCTATGCAAAGGAAGAAAATGGCAATGGACACCCAAGGAATCGACTATAGTAAAGGCGGTGAAAGAAATTCTACTATCAGCAGACCACTTGACACATTACAATTCTTCATTGCCACTTATCCTCACATCCGATGCGAGTGACATGGGGGTTGGAGCTGCACTGTCTCATAAAATTCCTGACAATACAGAAAAACCAATTAGTTTCGCCTCAAGAACGTTGACAGCAGCAGAAAAGAAATACTCGGCCTTAGACAAAGAAACACTGGGAATCATATTTGGATTGAGTAAATTCGACAGTATTTGGTGGGGAGACACTTCACAATACGCACTAACCACAAACCTCTTATTCATTTGCTCGGTGAAAAGAACGAACTTTCGAAATTGGCTGCAAATCGGTTAACACGATGGGCTATAATCCTATCAGGCTTTGATTACGAAATTCAATACTTGCCAGGAAAAGATAACCCAGCAGATGCACTATCAAGGCTTCCAATATGTACAACAGAATTATCAACATCGGAAGAAGAGGCGGCATCATTCGGAGCTAAATTATTGCACGTTCGGCTCGAGGATATTGCACTATCTTCGAAGCACCTGAGAAAGAAAATACTGGAAGATGAAATATTGAATCGGGTAGTAACGTATGTACAACATGGATGGCCCCACAAGAAGGATGATGTTACTAAAGAATTGCATACCTTTTTTGAGAAGAGATTGGAACTATCATATGAAGAAGGCATCCTTATGTGGCAAGGACGATTGGTGATACCATCCATTCTAAGATCAGCAGTTCTCAGTGTGCTTCACGAAGGACACCCGGGAATCACTGGCATGAGAGCGGTAGCGCGCACTCACGTCTGGTGGCCCAACATCGACAAGGAAATCGAATCACACGTTCATGCATGCTTCGCTTGTCAGGAGAATCGACCAAAAGATCCGGAAGTTCCGCTATTTTCGTGGTCTGTTCCACGAGAACCATGGAGTAGGTTACATATCGATTTTTGTGGCCCATTTCTGAAGAAATACTGGCTGGTTGTCATCGACGCGAGTACTAAATGGCTTGAAATCTTCCCAATGGAGAGGATTACATCATCCAAGACCATTCAGCTTTTAAGGGAACTGTTTGCGAGAGCTGGGCTCCCTAAAACTATTGTGAGTGACAATGGACCACAATACACTAGTTCCGAATTCAAATCATTCTGCCAGTCAAATTGTATCCATCACATAACTTCAACTCCGTATCATCCGAAAAGCAATGGGTTGGCGGAGAGGGAAGTGAAAACATTTAAGCAACGAATGAAAGCAATGAGCGGAGTGAACAATATAAGTCTCAGACTGCAACAATTCTTGTTTTCATATCGTGTCACTCCTCAACGTACCACTGGACGTTCACCGGCAGAACTGTTTTATGGCCGACGAATCAACTCAAGACTAGACTTGTTGCGTCCCAGCGTTGAGACGAAAATCGATAAGGCTCTAGTCCAGCAGAAGGTGCATCATGACGGCAATGTAAAACAACGTTCATTTGAGGAGGGAGAAACCGTATGGGTACAGGATCCACATAATGACAAACTCATTCCAGGTCTCATTAAAACACGGACAGGACCGTATTCATACATAGTAGATGTCGGTGGCGTCGAAAAGAGGAAACACGCCGATCAGTTGAAGAGGAGGCAAGAGCTCCTTAACGGGGGAGAAGATGTGGTATCACCACCTCAGCAATGATTTCCAACCATACAAGTTATAGTTACATATAACCACGTTCCGCGTTGCTACGATGTGTGTTCATTGTTATAAATTCATTCTTAATAAAAATGGCTTGCGTTTCACCAACATAGTAATTCACTACACTGGATTCAGTAACACTTAAGTACGTTATACTACAGTAGATCGTCTAATATCAATGAAAATACAAGTTCCCATACACTTTTAGTTCTCCTGCGAAGTACATATTTGTAGGTACCTATCATTTGCATTCATTTTAGGGGTAGACAGTATAGGTAGGAGTGAAATCTGAAGGGTATGTGTGTTGGTTAGAGTTCAGATAGTCTCATAGAAATTACATTAAACACCGACTGTAACCTATTCTCCCTGTAAAGATTAGGTAAGTATAGTTTCAAGGACTAGCCTTATAATAAGCAGATTAATCCCAGGCCGACCCACACTTTACACTGGACCAAATAGTTTCTGGGGGGGGGGGGGGGGGGGGATTCCAAACATTCAAACCTAATTGGACTTGGAAGATACCATGACAATAGAGTGATGACAATTTTGAGACTTGAAAACAGTATTCAAGAGGATTGCCTCCTTAGGTAGCCAAATTTTCCGAGCCTGCTTGTCTATACAGCATATTAAAGGTACCTACCAATAACCTTTCATCCAGTAAAAACAGTAAGGACAGCTCATTGAAATACATCAGCTTCTGGTACTGTTAGCGTAGGTAACCTAACTAATTCGCCACTCAAGATTCAACTTACTTGTGCTTCAAGTTCGTCTTGAAGTCGATTTACTACTCCAATTAATTTGTTAATTGTTTTAACTAGAAGGTTGTCTGAAACAAAACAAAACGAAAAAGTAATTAACAAATTATTTTTCTGGAAAATACAGACCTCTGGAATTAAATATAATATTCTTACATGCGGTTCATTAATAAATTACAAGCAAGACCCGCCCTAGAATACAGTCAACACCACAAAACCATACCTAGGTGGAGGATTGATTGCCGGATTAGAAGCCAGTCCCGCAGCATTAGTCTTCGGTAGAAATTTTTGTTCTTATATGAATAACTAGTCATAATCTTAATAAAAAAAAAAAATAATCCATCCTTTCCTTGAATACTATTTTTCACTGAAATAGTCAATACCTACTTTAAAATTTTACGACGCAATTTTATTCTTATAATTTGAAACATAACTAGTTGTTGGGTTCGGTACTAAACTGAATGATGAACGTTTGAAATTAGGACTTGTGAGGATAACTGAAAAATGGAATGGAAGCGGACTCAATTAAAACGAAATATAATGAGGATTCGAAGGACATATTATTATAAAACGGTGAAATTATTGATGAGATTTTTAATTTTATTTGAAATTAAATGATACGTCGAAAGTTCAGTCATACAGTTCAGTCATACATTCAGACATACTTTATAAGCCTATTTTTGAAGATACACCTGCCTACCTACTTAATCTTCCTTTCAAAATAGGTAGGTACGTCGCTCACCATTCTGAACAATTAAAAATTCATATCCAACAATTTAAACATGCATAGAAGTTTTGGTCATTCAAATAATAATTTATTGTTCATGGTACAAGATTACGACCGTCATCTATTCTGTTGTTGTTTACGAAATCGATTAATATTTTGGTAGGTAGATACCTACTTAGAAGTTAGAGAAACTCAATTTTTGATTCATTTGTACTAGTAGAATAATATGTAGGTACCTAGTCTTTCTTCATCACATGTCACCATCCTTTACCATTGTTGGTGATTTACTAGCAATTTTAGTGATTTTATAGATTTTGTTAAATAGATGCCCACTCCATTACAGTTGTGAATTCAGGCCAAACAGTGTTTGCCATGGCGGAAAATGTGTGCAACTCAGTGTATGATAGGTACTCACCATCACAGTCGTGGAAAATGGGTATGTCACCTGCAAATAAATATCGTTAATATACAAATTGCAAATTATCAGTAGGTTATTAATCGCAATGGTTTCAGTAAAACCATTCTGGTGTCTGGATTAATTTATACGAATTCTTATACCTAACTAAACTTTGTAGGTACCTATGAATGAAGTAGTACAATGATATCATAAATCGACTGGAGTCGGTTCTTTCAAATTCAAGGTTCAATCAATGTTAGTCCAACCCTTTTTCAGTGGGTAGGTACCTATTAAAAGAAAAGAAGATACCTATTCAAATAATGTTTTTGAATGATTCTTTTTCTGCACTCTCAAAAAATTTAATGGCTTGAAAGACTGTCTTCCTCTATTGTACGACCAACTTTTCTTCTTTATCATAATCACCTCTTGATGGATCCCTAGCTCTTATATTGTCTTCTTCTTCATCATCTTCACCCGCATTCTGGGCAAGCATCTGGTCATGAAGGTCGCATTTCAACCGTTTCAAGACTTCTTGTACGCCTGTGTCACTGTCAAGTTCCATTACGTACCTCCTCTCACGCAGCTGCAAGTGTACGGCATTATGTTAACATGGTAATATACATTGATGCATGAATAATCGAACATTCAGTATAAACAAGTCGTTATGATAGTACTCGTACCCATCTCACGTACCCACCTCATATTATGGTAGTACCTACATCTCACGTACCCATCTCACGTTATGACAGTGTAACTACGTCTCACATATCCATCTCACGTTATGATAGTACCTACATCTCACGGACCCATAAAACTGAAGAATTCCAAATATTTTATCAACTTTTAACACTCAGCAATTACTTTTATTATTGAATAATAAATTGTATTATTGGGACCAACTCCATTCTTTTGTAATGATGTGGTACGAGCAGCTTGATTTAGTAAAAATATTAGCCATAAGTACAGGTACTTTCTCGATATATTTAAACATGTCACACTCACTACAATAAATTTATGGTTCTTCTTGAATAAGTGGAGGAGATTTATATCCAAATGAAGTTTTCCTTCCAAAATGCAGTCAAGGTAGACTTGTATTTCAGTAGTTGGTTTCCTTTGATCGAGCACCAGCACGAGCGAATGAATCATTCGGTTCTCTGTTAATGTTTCGATGTCCAAATGTTTCTTTTCTTTTTGACTATCAAATACAACTGAAAGAATACAGTATTATTAGTTAACTTGAAAAATAGTTACAGTTATATCACCAGTAACGAGTAAAACTGTACGTTAGGTAATGGAATATTTCTTTGTAGCTAAGGATAGGATGGATAATGTGATAAAATAGCCACAACCCAAATTCCTACAGTGAAGCTGAAAGAAAAGGGAAGGGAGAAGAACAAGACATATAATTTTACATCAGCACCACGAAGAAAATTGAAGTTGAACATAATGTCAGAAGATATATTGAAAATTAAGAAGGATTTCATGACGCCTCAGTTATCACGTTAGACCAACCAGCACCTAGTGGAATGGCTAAGTGCCGAGGACCTGGACGACGCAGAATCGAAAGATCAAGTCGTACAAAAACACGTGCACAATTCCAATTTAGGTGATGCTGATCCAGGGTGGAGGGTAATCGAGGAATGCCAAATGACTGAAGTGTTTGCTGGAATAACAAACATTTCAGTAGCAAAAGCAGTCTTCCGCTCCTGATACAAAAAGGTAGGAAGAAGCGATAAAATCGGAATACAGTTCGATTCTTGAAAATGGAACCTTCGAAATCGTTGAACAGCCACCATAGGTAGGCCAACATCATGAGAGGTCGGCTGATCCTCGAAAAAAAAAAAAATTCCAGACATGCAGCATGGCTTGAGGAGCGAATTTTCAAAGAAATAACTTGATGGGGAAATAGAGACTTTAAATTAACGGTCATCTGCCAGAGCACTCATTACGGACTGACTGGGCACTTGTTGAGACGAGAATGGCACGTCGTGCAGAAAATTATGTCAAAAATCATTTTTAGGTGTTTTGAACCAAAAAATTGTGATTTTGATCACTTGATGCAGTCTGAACGTGCTGAAAAAACTCGCAATCGATTCAGCAACCAAAAAAAAAAACATGGTAAACGACACCTCAAATGCCTACATAAAAAATATTCATTTTTGCTTTATTTCGGATTACAATATTGTAAATTTGGTAGACCTGGTGGTCCTAATCGGACTGGGACTAGTTGCAGTCGGTTCAGCACCCCAAAAAACGTGGTTGACAACACCCCACATGCCTACAAGTTCCTGAAATCCTTTTTGTTTTGAGTTTTTGGACCAAAAATTTGTAAATTTGGACAGCTGCGCACAGTGCGATCGGGCTGGGTAACGGATCATTACTGTTGCGGAGACGGTTTTTTCTGCACGAGAACGAATTTTTGACCATGAAAATTAAGGGACTTATCGTGCGCAATCATGCAAGCACGCACACACACACACACACGCACGCACGCACGCGCACACAAACACACACACACACACACAGAAACATAATATATGACCATTAGTATTGTAAACAAACCGTCGTGCGAATGGAGGGAGGAGGAATGGACTGCTGAATCGTAAAAAGTAATCAACTGCCTATATAATAGAAGATCAGATTTGAATGAAACACGTAAAATATGTATGATTAGGCAGCACAATTTGATATTTAGGATCATCAAACAGTGAGAATCGGGTCTGGTGAGTATGACGAAGACAAGATAGGGGAAACGGTATGGTTGCAATGAAGTGGTCCGTACGGCTGGCATAGTCTTCATGGTTTTTAGATGTTGCCAAGATCAAACTGATACTATCCAGTGCAACGCACGGGTAATCATCTAGTTAACAGATGAAATTTTATGCAGCGTGTGGGAAACCACCATGTAATATGTAGAATTCTTGTTAAATAAAGCAACCTACCAAGAGTGGCATACCAAATACGAGAGGGCAAACCACTTGGGTTTTCCCACAGCCCTGTGGAGGGGTAGCAGTCAACCCTATATAACCCCAAGGGCCGCAGGTAAAAGTCATTCAGTCGGTAGAAGCTCTTGGTAGTAATCCTCTCCGTATTTCATGCCTTATTCTTCTAACCAGCTAACCTTTCCGAAGTAGCCAAATTCTTTTCTCCTTGAAAATTTCGCTCACTAAATTCGGTCAGTTAACCTGTTTCAACCCTCTATCCTTTACCCTTATATACCAAGGAGTGCGGGGCTAAGTCACCTCGGTAACACTTGGTCATATAATACCTCTCCTCACAAAACCTGGAGTGCGGGGCTAAGTCACCCTGGTAACACAGGTTTTTCCTTACATACAACCAAATTCGTCAACCAATTCTCCTTCCCTTATAAGTCAAGGAGTGCGGGGCTAAGTCACCTCGGTAACACTTGTCTTTCCTACACAAATTTACCGAAACATAACTGACCTAGCATACCAACAATTACCTTCCACTAGGAAGGGAACGAAAAAATTGTAAGGCCCATCAACTAGCTCAAAATCAAGCCCTTACACAGCGATTCAGACATTTTTTCAAGGATTAGGGATGAACATGCACGGTAACAGAGGTACTTGCAGTCAGGTTGGTAGGTTCTCACCTACCTACCGAATCTTGGTCGACTTACGTTTTTTGTTTCCTCGGTCCAACTTCACACTGAACCAGGCATCAGAAGTAGGTGTCGATATTGACAGCAAGGTTTCTGTCTCTAACCTCTTCCTCTTCCTCGGATGTATTTGCTTGATACTGATAACTAGTGAATCAGTGTCTATACTGTTGTCCAGTGCGCCAGCCATGTCTGGAACAATCGAAGAACGTTTATAATAACCTTTTTCAGGCCTTAACTAATCAAAATGAACATACTTATCCTTGTATGGTGTCAATTGTGAGGGTAAGGAATTGAATATCACCCAATGATCGACGTGTAAACATATATCTATCCAGTACTCTATATTATCTACATAAAATATTTCCCCCCAATGTTTTCATTGGTATTTGATTATTATTCAATTATTCACCTCACCCTATAACAATTTTCTCGAAGTTCTTACACAAAAAGAGCGTCAATTACAAAAACAACAATGAAAATTGCGGCTTGGGCAAGGACAACTTACATTGTCCCCATCCCCAACAAATCCGCACCTAATATTTTAGATTTAAAAACACCACAAACTTCTATCTAAAAGAGTGAATTATTTTCTGAACAGTTCAATGGAATTGATGTTTCCAGCCTCCCTTCTTTATGAATCTGTGAATGTAGGGGTATCCAGAAACCAGTATGGTCCGGGATACCTACGTACCTCTGGGCATTGCAGGAGCAGGCCTTTAAATAGAGAATATCACTGCCATTCGATTGAGACTTGAGGCCTCTCGTTTGAAAATTTCGCCAAAATTCCGCGTCCCGCCCGCCAAGAAAACTGAAAAACTCGAAGCGACAAAGAACACCGTTTACACGACAGAACAAGTAGGGTTTTAACGTCCCTCCCTGTAACTCGGCCCCCTGGGGATCTCCGGTATTGATTTTTCGTACACCCGTTCTCGAGGTATCCCTCAGGGTGTGTACCAAATTTCAGCCCTCGGGACCATCAGGTGCCGGAGTTATGGAAGTTTGAATATCGCTATTTTTCACGTTTTTCTAATTGTTGTTGTTCTCATTTTTGCTCCCCAAGCAAAAAGCTCCTGCCAAACAGCGAGGAAAGAAATTACAAGGTTTGGGGGGAAGGAACATGTTTCTATACACACATCCAGCAGAGGGGGAAGGAATAGGTTTCTATGCACATCCAAGAGCGAGGTGCGAAGCACTAACATGCTACTTCGGCGGGCAAAACGGATATCAATCCTTTGCGACTGAGGAGGTTTTCTTGGCGGGGTACAACAGGGTTGTTTCTGGGGAAGGGGGTTATCAGGAATAATATATGGATAAATAAATCGGCCAAATTCCGATCTATGGGTATCGCCAATTAGTCAATGTTCAGCGTTAGTAATTACCAGCGAATTCTTGGAGAGAAAATACGCTATTGCAATGGTTCAGAATTTACCACTATAATATATTAGGTAGGGCTACATTGGGCTAGTACCCATCCGCAGTAATTAATTCCTTCCTTAAAGTTTATAATACTAGTTTATGTAGGAGCGTCGTTATTTTATGTATTACTTAGATTTTGTAATTGCGCGTGATAATAAAGGAAATCGATATAATATACCTAGACCTACTAAAGCACCTACAACAGTAAAAATGTAGTTAGAGGGTAGAGGGACTAATTCCCGGCTGACTTTGGGTATTCATCATGGAGCGGTTTTTTTTCCAAAGAAAACCACCTTGTAGCAGCCAATGTTTTTATTACTGGGCGACGTTTCGATCCCCAAGTGGTGGGATCCTAATCATGCCTATAATAACACACACCTATGTCAATAGGCTGAAATACATGGCTTGAAGACAATATTCACTAAACAAATGTCTTGAAACCTTATTAGTCTTACCTTATTAGTAGAGTGGAGTATTACCAGTTGAACTTACATTACTAGTTCTATATATATACTGTTTAACCAAAAGTATTTTGGAAAATGTAACACCAATTTGGCGAACAAGAAACGCCACAATGCTCAGCAGCAGGTAGTGTGGGTGAGGGCGAGTCGTGACCAAGTGGTTGATAACTACTTAGGTTGCTGAGGGCGCCACTACGTTTTATTTATCGGAACCAGAAAAAACCGAAGCAAGAAAAAAAAATTGCCGCTTAAATAAAACTTCCAAGTTAGCAAATCTCCTTGCTGTATGTTTTATAAATAAACCAGATCTGGGCACTACAGTCTGCGAGCGTAGAAATATCGGTCAGCGAAAAACAAAAAAAAAAATAAAGAAATTCCTTAGAAAGTAAAATTGAGACAAAAACTAAAAAAAATCAAATGTATCATTCGATAGGAGGTACGTATAAGTACCTACAGTTAAAAAAATCTTTGCATAAAAGCTGGCCACCATGTACAATAATTGTTCCTATATCTTCTGTCTCATAGGTAAGTATTGTCTAGCTCTGAGGAGCACTCCATTATATATATATATATATATATATATATATATATATATATATATATATATATATATATATATATACTTTATACTTTATACACTTTGGAAATAGCTCTACAGGAGCGATATAGGTTTGACACAGATGTGCAAGAAATTTAACATATAAAAGAGGAAAATAAAACTTATCTCTCTTCTCTTCGTTTGACAAAGGCAACAGCCGAAATATAACGTGACTACCAAGTTTTATTTTCCTCTTTTACATGTTAAATTTCTTGCACATCTGTGTCAAACATATATATATATATATATATATATATATATATATATATATATATATATATATATATATATATATATATATATATATATATATATATATATATGTTATATATTTGGGGGCAACTGTTTCTATCACGTTCCCACCAAAGGTCTGGAATCGCAGATCCTACCAAAAAAACGCTGCAAAGTCCTTGTCACATGGGTTTATTATTCTATTGGAGTTCTAGAGATTTTTGTTGGCTGTTAAATGTATTGTTTCTTTCATGTGGAATGATTTAAATAGCTATTTCTGATGATTTCCACCAATTTCGGCCCCCAAAACATGAAATAGGTACCTACGCTTTTTTTTTTTTTTTTAAGATCATCTTTGATCATTGGTAGTGGCATTTAATGGTCTTGATTCACCTGTTTACACTTTTTCCAATGTTATTGTACACATTGATGGTGATTTCAGACAGTTTTCCAGGTTTTTGACTCATAAAAAACCAATTTTGGGAGCTGAACCTTTGGTAAAACCTCAATTTCCGCGTCTTTGGTCAAAATCGACTTCATATTCGGTCTTCTCGTCCTCAAAAACATGGAAAAAGATACCTCAAAAGCTCATGTTACTAACGTGTTGTTAAAACGCAAAAAGTACCTATTTTTATACACATTTTCACTCATAACACCCCTGGGTATATTCCGATCGGGCTGAAAAGTTTCGGGACACAACTAGGGCCCAAATGGAGCATGTGTGCAAAAGAACGACTTTTTTTAGAGCGAAAATGAAGCCTGTACACGTCATACGGCGGACGGCGGACGGACATTGATTTTTGGAATCTACGCACCTTGAAACGGAAAAGAAAAAATTTTGAGGGGGTGTTATAAAAATTTTTTTATGAGCGAATACATAGCTGTATTATTCACAGAATAATAAACCAAAACGCTGCAAAGTCCTTGTCACATGGGTTTATTATTCTACTGGACACACCTACAGAAATGCTGGCTGTTCATTTATTGTTGCTATCATGTAAAATAATTGAAATAGCTATTTTTGGTGGTTTCCACCAATTTTGGCCCCCAAAACTTGAATTAGGTACGCTCTTTTGGTTTATTATTCTGTGAATAATACACCTATGTATTCGCTCAGCAAAAAATTTTTATAACACCCCCTCAAAATTTTTTCTTTTCCGTTTCAAGGTGTGTAGATTCCAAAACGCTGTTAAGTCCTTGTCACATGGGGTTTATTATTCTACAGAAATGTTGGCTGTACATTCATTGTTTGTTTCATGTGAAATAATTGAAATAGCTATTTCTGATGGTTTCCACCAATTTTGGCCCCCAAAACACAAATTAGACAGGTACGATCTTTTTTTTTTTTTTTTTTTAATTAACTTTGATCATTGGTAGTGCCATTTAATCGTCTTGATCCACGTGTTGACACTTTTTCTAGTGTTATTCTACAAACTGATGGTGATTTCAGACGATTTCGCAGGTTTTTGACTCATACAAAATAAATTTTGGGAGCTGAACATCTGGTACAACCTCAATTTTCCACTCCTTGGCCAAAATCGACCTCATATTCGATCTTCTCGTCCCCAAAAACATGGAAAACGATACCTCAAAAGCTCATGTTACCAACATGTTGCTAAAACGCAAAAAGTACCTATTTTTACACACATTTTCACTCACAACACCCCTGGGTATATTCCGATCGGGCTGAAAAGTTTCGGGACACAACTAGGGCCCAAATAGAGCATGTTTGCAAAAGAACGACTTTTTTAGACCGAAAATGAAGCCTGTACACGTGATACGGCGGACGGCGTACGGCGGACGGCGGACGGACATTGCATTTTTTGAATCTACGCACCTTGAAAGGGAAAAGAAAAAAGTTTGAGGGGGGGTTATAAAAATTTTTTGCTGAGCGATTACATAGGTGTATTATTCAGAGAATAATAAACCAAAATGCAATGTCCGTCCGCCGTACGCCGTATCACGTGAACCGGCTTCATTTTCGGTCTAAAAAAGTCGTTCTTTCGCACACATGCTCCATTTGGGCCCTAGTTGTGTCCCGAAACTTTTCAGCCCGATCGGAATATACCCAGGGGTGTTATGAGTGAAAATGTGTGCAAAAATAGGTACTTTTTGCGTTTTAGCAACATGTTGGTAGCATGAGCTTCTGAGATATCGTTTTCCATGTTTTTGGGGACGAGAAGACTGAATATGAAGTCGGTTTTGACCAAAGAGTGGAAAACTGAGTTCTACCAAATGTTCAGCTTCCAAAATTGATTTTTTATTAGTGAAAACGCTGCAAAGTCCTTGTCACATGGGTTAATAATTCTATTGGACATACCTACAGAAACGTTGGCTGTTTATTTATTGTTTCTTTCATATAAAATAATTTAAATAGCTATTTCTGGTGGTTTCCACCAATTTTGGCCCCCAAAACACGAATTAGGTACGCTCCTTTTTTTTCAAATTATCTTTGATCATTGATAGTACCATTTAATCGTCTTGATCCACCTCTTGATACTTTTTCTAGTGTTATTCTACTAATTGATGGTGATTTCAGACGAATTTCCAGGTTTTTGACTTATAAAAAATCAATTTTGGGAGCTGAACAGCTGGTACAACCTCAATTTTCCACTCTTTGGTCAAAATCGACTTCATATTCGGTCTTCTCGTCCCCAAAAACATGAAAAACGATAGGTACCTCAAAAGCTCATTTTACTAACATGTTGCTAAAACGCAAAAAGTACCTATTTTTACACACATTTTCACTCATAACACCCCTGGGTATATTCCGATCGGGCTGAAAAGTTTCGGCACACAACTAGGGCCCAAATGGAGCATTTGTGCGAAAGAACGAATATTTAGACCAAAAATGAAGCCTGTACACGTGATACGGCGGACGGCGGACGGCGGACGGCGGACGGCGTACGGCGGACGGACATTGCATTTTTTGAATCTACGCACCTTGAAACGGAAAAGAAAAAATTTTGAGGGGGTGTTATAAAAATTTTTTGCTGAGCGAATACATAGGTGTATTATTCACAGAATAATAAACCAAAACCTGGGAAATCGTCTGAAATCACCATCAGTTTGTATAATAAGACTGGAAAAGTGTCAACACTTGGATCAAGACGAATAATTGGCACTATCAATAATCAAAGATAATTTGAAAAAAAACCTACCTAATTTGTGTTTTAGGGGCCAAAATTAATGGAAACCATCAGAAATAGCTATTTCGATTATTACGCATGAAAGAAACAATAAATGAACAGCCAACCTTTCTGTAGGTATATCCAATAGAATAATAAACCCATGTGACAAGGACTTTGCAGCGTTTTGGTTTATTATTCTGTGAATAATACACCTACGTATTCGCTCAGCAAAAAATTTTTATAACACCCCCTCAAACTTTTTTCTTTTCCGTTTCAAGGTGCGTAGATTCCAAAAATTCAATGTCCGTCCGCCGTCCGCCGTATCACGTGTACAGGCTTCATTTTCGGTCTAAAAAAATCGTTCTTTCGCACACATGCTCCATTTGGGCCCTAGTTGTGTCCCGAAACTTTTCAGCCCGATCGGAATATACCCAGGGGTGTTATGAGTGAAAATGTGTGTAAAAATAGGTACTTTTTGCGTTTTAGCAACATGTTGGTAACATGAGCTTTTAAGGTATCGTTTTTCGTGTTTTTGGGGACGAGAAGACCGAATATGGAGTCGATTTTGACCAAAGAGTGGAAAATTGAGGTTGTACCAGATGTTCAGTCCCAAAATTGATTTTTTATAAGTCAAAAACCTGGAAAATCGTCTGAAATCACCATCAATTTGTAGAATAACATTAGAAAAAGTATCAAGATTTGGATCAAGACGATTAAATGGTACATACTATCAATGATCAAAGATAATTTGAAAAAAAAAAAAAAGGAGCGTACCTAATTCGTGTTTTGGGGGCCAAAATTGGTGGAAACCACCAGAAATAGCTATTTAAATTATTTTATATGAAAGATACAATAAATAAACAGCCAACGTTTCTGTAGGTATGTCCAATAGAATTATTAACCCATGTGACAAGGACTTTGCAGCGTTTTTTTTTTCCAAATTATCATTGATCATTGGTAGTGCCATTTAATCGTCTTGATCCGCGTGTTGACACTTTTCCTAGTGTTATTCTACAAATTGATGGTGATTTCAGACGATTTCGCAGGTTTTTTACTCATAAAAAATCAATTTTGGGAGCTGAACATCTGGTACAACCTCAATTTTCAACTCCTTGGTCAAAATCGACTTCATATTCGGTCTTCTCGTCCCCCAAAACATGGAAAACGATACTTACCTCAAAAGCTAATTTTACTAACATGTTACTAAAACACAAAAAGCACATTGCACATTTTTACTCATAACTCCCCTGGGTATATTCCGATCGGGCTGAAAATTTTCGGGACACAATTACCTAGGACCTAATGGAGCATGTGTGCGAAAGAACGAATTTTTTAGATCGAAAATGAGGCCGGTACGCGTGATGGTGCCGACGGCGGACGTACATTGCATTTTTGGAATCTACGCACCTTGAAACGGAAAAGAAAAAAGTTTGAGGGGTGTTATAAAAATTTTTTGCGAATTGGTGACAGCCATTGATGAATTCGAGAGTATAGGGATCGCGGATCGCTAGTACACCTTTTGGTTTATTATTCTGGGAATAATACACTTATGTATTCGCTCAGCAAAAAATTTTTATAACACCCCCTCAAACTTTTTTTCTTTTCCGTTTCAAGGTAAGTAGATTCCAAAAATGCAATGTCCGTCCGCCGTCCGCCGTATCACGTGTACAGGCTTCATTTTCGGTCTAAAAAAATCGTTCTTTCGCACACATGCTCCATTTGGGCCCTAGTTGTGTCCCGAAACTTTTCAGCCCGATTGGAATATACCCAGGGGTGTTATGAGTGAAAATGTGTGTAAAAATAGGTACTTTTTGCGTTTTAGCGGCATGTTGGTAACATGAGCTTTTAAGTTATCGTTTTTCATGTTTTGGGGACGAGAAGACCGAATATGAAGTCGATTTTGACCGAAGAATAGAAAATTGAGGTTCTACCAGATGTTCAGCTCCCAAAATTGATTTTTTATGAGTCAACCTGGGAAATCGTCTGAAATCACCATCAATTTGTAGAATAACACTGGAAAAAGTGTCAACAGGTGGATCAAACGATTAAATGGTACTATCAATGATCAGAGATAATTTATGGGGGAAAAAAAAGGAGCGTACCTTATTCGTGTTTTGGGGGCCAAAATCAAAATTGGTGGAAACCACCAGAAATAGGTATTTCAATTATTTCATATGAAAGAAACAATAAATAAACAGCCAACATCTCTGTAGGTATGTCCAATAGAATAATAATCCCATGTGACAAGGACTTTGCAGCGTTTTTCCAGTCGATGTAGCCCTTGGAAAGTACCAGTGGAAATCCCCAGTGGTGGGTTTAGCGTGAATTGTGGCAAAAAAAACAAAAAAAAACAGCGGATGAGGGCTCACGTTCCAGTCCTGTACTCGAAGCCGCCTCACTCATCATCGAGCCTTTGATGCAGCTTAGCCACTTTATCGAGGAATTGCTGGACGGTGGGGGGGGGGGGGGGGGGCTCAAGGACGACAGCGATAAGACGGCAACCAGATCTACATGATAGCCTGCCGTGAATCCTCCAAAACCATCTGTAGGAATGTATCCTGCCAGAGCATCCTGGTGTTCAGATCCTGGTCCTCCCAGTCGTCACTGGATGGGTCCATCTTGAAGTCCTGCATGTGCCATGCTCCTGCAGGGCGGCCTGATTCGTCCTCAGACTCATAGATCAATTTAGATAACTTCTTGTAAATGCGACATCTTACAAACTTGGGGGCAAGTTTTGCTACAAAGCCCCTGGCTTGATCAGACTACAAAATTCCGCTTCCAAACAGTGTCACCCGTAGCAAACTTAACTGGCTAACGTCGCAGGTCGCCTTTCTTTAGCACGGTCATATGCCTTGCTCAGTGCTTCTTGAATCTGGTTGACAAAAGATGGCATATTAATGAAGCGGTCAGCAACTGTTTTCCATTCGACTGCAAGAGGTACCGTGGTCCCGGCAGGTGGCTGGCAAGATAGTCCTCTACAGTTTGGGAGTCTGCCAAATACAAGGTACGCTGGTGGGTAACCCATGACTTGATGCATAGCAGTGCGTAGTGTGTATCCTATTTCACTGAGGGAGGCATCCCATTCGTTGAATGGCTGTTTTGATCGCCCGGTTCACTCGAAGCCCGAGTGGGCTATAATTGTGGGTGATAGCTCGGCAAGAACCAAAGAGCTATTTCCAACTCTTTCATCCTCTTCTGAAACGCTGTGCTGCGGAACTGAGAGCCATTGTCCACAATTAGCATCTGAGGAACACCACAGATGAATAGCAATACACTCAAGGGCTACTCAAGGGGTATACCTGGGCCGTGGTCGCTTCTCTCATGGGAGGCAGTAACGTAAACTTTGAAAAGTAATCCG